>VBSM01001979.1:26533187-26544212 GCA_008086735.1 Cheirogaleus medius | reverse complement strand
AGTTCGAGACCAGCCTGAGCAAGAGTGAGACTCTGTCTCTACAAAAAATAGAAACATCACCCAGGGGTAATGGCGCATACCTGTAGTCCCAGTTACTCAGGAGGCTGAAGCAGGAGGATCGCTTGCACCTAGGAGTTTGAGGTTGCTGTGAGCTATGATGACGCTACTGTACTCTAGCAGACTCTGGAAAAAAGAGCGAGACTCTGTCTCAATCCCCGCTGCCCCCCCAAACACAACAACAACAGCAACAAAAAAACAAAAAGAAAAAAACCCTAATCTACACTGACACTAAAATGATGTGTTGGTAGAAATTGATGTCTGATGCAGCTGAGCAAACTGGTGCAGGTTCAATCACAGAAGGGAAAAAAATGTGTTACTATAACCAGACATCCCTATGTCTTATGTCTTCATCTTTTGGGAGTTAGCTTTGCTCAAGCTCCCAGCCCTTGGTGGGAAGTCACTTCCAATATTTCATAGGAGTTTATGGGTGACTTTATTTTAGCTGTGGGCTTGGGATGCTCTTTGCTTTATTCACTGCTACCGTCTGTTCCACAATGTTGCTTTCGGTCCCTGCATCTACTACTCCTGTCCTAGGACCACTCAATGTCACTTTCGATCTCATTCCTCCCTCTCCCTCCCTCCCGGAAGAACATCACTTACATGTGCTTATTGTGGGTTGCAAACTACTGCTGGCAGTTCAGGGTTATTTTTGAATTTCTCAAATCTTCTTCACCACGAGAGGTTTCCCCCACTGCCCTTGAACTTGCATAGGATTTGGCTGTCCCATCAAGTTGCTGGAGTTCATCGCCCTCTCGCATCCCTTTTTCAGATCCTTATGCTGTCTCTCTGAGCAGCCAGCAAATTCCTATTTCTTTCTGATACAATACGAACTAATATAGCCTTCTTTGTTTCACTCTCTTCTTCCCCTGCCCTGGGTGGAGTGGGAGTGGGATTATTCAAATAGGAACATTAGAGTATTTTCCTAGACAAACAATAACAACCCCCCAAACAACTCATATCCCAGGAGATAAATCATGCCACTCTTCTAGAAGGCAACATGTAAATACTTGTTTTATAATACATAACATTTATTTTCTTCCCAACACACTGGGGAGAGACAAGGTAGCGTAGCTGTTATAAGCAGTGTACACTGGAGTTAGACCATCTGGGGTTTGAATCTTGGCTCCGTCACCTCTTATCTGTGTGACCTTAGGCAAGTTACTTTACCTTTCTTCCCTTAGCTTCTTCACTATTACAATGGAGAAAATAATAGTACCTACCTCATAGAGCTATTGTGCGAATTTAAAAAAGGTAACACAGGTGAAGTGCTTTTGTTCAGTGGCCGACACCTGGTACCCGCGCAGCAGTATCAAAGATATATAAGTGGCCTGCCCACATATATGAGAGCACATGCATTAAGCACATTCCAACGGAGAGGGATGAGTGTACTAGGCTATAAGGGTTCTGAAGACAAAGAACTTCTGCCGTTAAAGAACACCTAGTCTCCTGGGAAAGACAGAAAAGTAAACAAGTAACTGTAATGCAACGTGACAGTGCTCCAGTAGAGATCTGTGTATACTTGTTAAAAGATTTTTACTCAGCGATGACCATGACATCCTATTGCTGTGGATAGACGTTAGTTCCTATCCCACCAGAGAATCACAATGCACCTTACAATCTCCTTGCAGTGAAAGGGAGTTAAACAGAGTGTCTGTCCCTGAGTGTCTGGATTTGGCCAGCCCCACTGCCAAAATCCACAGCTTAAGGAATAGAAATGTGTCTCCCATCAGTCTCCACTGCTGGGCTCCCTGCTCCTGGGTTGTCTTGGAGGGGCCTTCGGACTCCATGGTGGGCTGCTTCTTAATTAAGACTTTGGGGCTCAGCAGGGTTTTAGAATGCAACTAGAAACAAGGTACCTCTGCCAATCCTATAGGAGAGTAGAAAAGATTCATCATCCCACATCTGAAAAGAACCAAATTTAATGAGCAGAATTTTAAACCTGCCAGTTTTAAGTGACTTAAATCATTGGAACAGCCTGTATTGTTTTTAATGATTGCTATGGTAAGTGTCCTGAGTAAACACATTTCCAAAGGGCAATGATTATGAAAATGCAGCAAACATTTTTCTTTGTATGGTTTCAAGACATTTTTGCTCCATCCTCTTCCCAACCTCCAAAATATATTATGGTCTAGGGTAAGTTACAGAAACTCTGTGAGTTATTGTTTTTCTAACTGAAGTCAATGAAAACTTAGATTTTTTTAAACAACTGTAGAGAATATTTGCAAAACCTTGAGTGTCATAAAACAAGAAAGGGGCATCATTATGAAATAGCATAAAATATAAGTCAATCAAATGAGAAAAAAATCAAAATTGAGTTTATTCTTCATACCTGAATGGGATAAATTTCAAGTAGATATAATATTTAAGTATATAACATGAAACCATCGAGGTATTACAAGAAACTAAGAGAGAGTTATTCACCTTAAAGTGGGGAAGGCCTTTCTAATGATGATGTTAAACTCACAATCATAAAAGATGGATATATTCAATCTTATAAAATCAAAATTTTCTGCATGGGAAAACCCATAAGCATAGTCAAAAAACAGATGACAAACTGGATGGAAATATTGCCAGCTCTATTTCATACCAAAGACTAATTTCCTTAATATACAACTAGCTCCTACAAATCAAAAAGCAAAAGATCAACAATGTAGTAGAAAAATGGGCAAAGAATACGAACAAGCAGCCTGGAAGAAGAGCTACACATGGCTCCTAGGTACATGAAAATGGCTCAAGCCTCACTCACAATAGAGAAATTCAAATTAAAGCTATACTGAGATATCAATTTTTAATTATCAAATTACCAAAGAACCAAAAATCTGACAATAGGCTCTGTTGATGAGGTTGTTCTGAAATAGGCATTTTCATACTCTGCTAGTGGGAGTATAAATTGGTGCAATAGCTAGAAAGAACAATTTGGCACTAACTCCACTTTTAAAAATTTATGCTTCAGAGAGATATGCCCCAAATATGCAAAATGAAATATATACAATATTGTCTATGATAGTGTTGTTTTTTATTTCTATGTTGGGAGGCAGGGAGCCCTCAGAACTAGAAGATGTTCAGAGAGCTCCCATCATTTTTTAAGTTGCTTTTTCTTTTTTTAATTAGAGATGGGGTCTCTCTACTTTACCCAGACTGGATTTGATCTCCTGGGCTCAAGGGGTCCTCCTGTCTCAGCCTCCCAAGTAGCTGGGACTATAGGCACACACCACAGTGCCTGGCTATAGCAGTGTTTTTAAACAAAACATTATTAGCCATCTAAATGCCCATTCATAAGCATTAAATAAATTGTGGCACATCTATGCAATATAATACAATGCAGTGAAAACAAAGAATGAATTTCTTTATGTGCTAATATAATAATATCCAATACATATTGTTAAGTGAAAAAAGCAAGGTGCAGAACAGTGTGCATAGCATGCTATACTTTGTGTACAAAAAAGAGGAAGTATATGCATATGTAATTTTTTTCCCTTGTATATCCATAAAATATCTGTATGGCTGTGGTCAGCACTGGAGAGGATGTGTACCCTTTTTGTATCTTCTATTGAATATTGAACTATATGAAGGCATTACTTATTAAAACTTTAAAGTAAGAAAATAAAAATAAACCTAATATTATTTTAAAAATATATATATATATAAAATGACCAAGTTTTTAAACCCATGTGTGATTGGTTCTCTGTCTGTTCAACAGACAGAGAATTCTGTCTTCTCTCTGGTTCTTAACACAATCCAGTTTTATTTACTCATATATCCCTCCCAACATATCCCTTACGTCTCAGTCCACATCTGGGACTGACTGGTCTCAGGGTAATTCCATTCCCCTGGCTAGTAATTGGTTCAGGAACTCAGGCCAGAATGAATCAGTGTATGGCAGTGCCCTGAGGACAGGGGTTGGCTCAAGAATAAGCAGGCATGTAACTAAAATTATGCTAGAGGTTCCTGGGAAAGAGGCTTTCTTGCTCTTAGGTGAATTTCTAATTGATGGCATCTCTATATGAAACTAGTAACAGGTATAACTATTTGCCTTCATGAAGGAAGCAGCTCAAGGTCAAAGCCAACACTCAGAGGAGGTGATATCAGGGCATTGCAGAAAGATAGATCCAGAACCACTAAATTAAACTTCCCTTGAAGCCTGCCTACCTCCTGGACTTCCAGTTATATGAAGCAATCATTTTCCTTATTGTTGACGTGAATTTGAATAGAATTTTCTGTTACTTGAAGCTGCAGGCTAGTACCCATGTAGCACAGAGAATGTTTCCAAGAATCTAAGTGAAACACATGGGTAAGTCAGAAGGAAAAAATGTCTCCAAAGTTTCTCAGACTTAGCAAACTGCCAAAGCACATGGCATGTGTTGACATAAAAACTTTCCAAATCAGGCTCTGAACTCCAATTAGAATATGGTGCAGAAGTCGAGGGGGAGGGGTGGAGAGACTAAGCTGGGAGATATCGCACATCAACAGTGGTTGTGACGAGGTAGTGGGCCTGTTGGCTAAATTTTTATCTCTCTTTTCTATATTTTCTCAGATAAAAAATATGAATGTATTACTTTTAGGGAGAAAAGCTAAATACTAGCCAAAATGAGTAAGTAACATGTGCGTGACATAAAACTCAGGAAGTACGAAAGATATACAATGTGGCAATGCCTGCTATTTCCTCAGATGTCCTGTGAGGGACATTCGATACACAGATAATCAGAATCTATTCCTTTTGCTTTACGAAAATAATAGCATATGACTGTGGTCCCCAATCCCTGGGCCACTGGTACCTGTTAGGAACCAGGCTGCACAGCAGGAGGGGAGTGAAGCTTCATTTGCATTTCCAGCCTCTCCCCAATCCCTGGTCTGGTCCATGGAAAATTTTTTTTCTATAAAACCAGTCCCTGGTACCAAAAAGGTTGGGGATCACTGGCATATGACATGTGCTGTTCCATACTTTTTTTACACTTCATCGTTTGTCTTAAAGATCAGTCCTTATCAGTTCATGAAAAACTACTTCAGTATGCTATTAGCTGCTTGGAATTCTATGTCTTGATATCAAAAAATAGAAAATAATAGGTGTTTATACTATTTAATAACTCTAAGGATTCCCAAGACTAGGGGAGTTTTTTAATACCCTGTGTTTAGAGGTACCATAACTTAGAATTCTGTGTTCTTAATAGAAGGTTGTGATGTGGGTGGTTCATGGACTACACATTGAGAAACACTTGTCACAGGACTTGAGGCATAATGAGTTTAAAGGATGGAAATACTGAAAGGGAGCAAGAAAGCTGGACTAACAGGGAGGTATTACTTTGCGTCATCATCTCTGCTGATTTATTTGAAAGATTTTATCCTGAATATATTATCCCTCAGGATGAATAAACAAAATATGCTATTTGTACATAATTAGAAAATGGTTACGTATGTTAACAGTTGCTGAATCCCAGTGACAATAGGCAAGACAAAACAAAAACCCCACCAAAACCAGAAAAACCAAAAACCCAAACCAAATGAACAAATAAAACTAGTAAGAAATATATTCCCATGTACTGTCAAGGTTTCCATAAAGAAAGCTGTGAAAAATTTCCAGCAGAAAGACCTTTTTATTACATCATTGGAATGCCGCAAAGTTACAGCCCTCTAAACAAAATGCAATGAGTCTGCAATGTTGAATTTCCCAGGACTCTTCCATTCTGCTTGGATTCCTTGACTTGGGGCTAGGATTAATTTAGAAACAGCAGAAGGTGGATTGAAACACGGGTTTATCTGATTCCACACCCCATAATCTTTCCACTACTTTCCCACCAAGGAATGTTTCTGGTGCTCATTGCCAGAGGAGCCAGACTTCCGGCCTCCAGAGGTGACAATTCTCTCATTTCTGCATAAATACAGGGAGGTGTAACAGATGACACTGGTAGCTACTAACAGGGAAGGTCGAGCTCTTCAGAGAATCCCCCAGCTACATCAGTTGTCCCAGTGGATCCTGCTGAAATTATGCTACCCTTGCTGAAACAGCAAGGTAAACAAGCTCTTCAATGTGAAATAGTTAAACACATAAGGCATCAGACAGACACAGAAGAATCTTTTAATGTCAAAAGGTAGAAAACGATGTGTTTGTACATTGTTTCTAATTTAGGGATTCCCAGTATTTGGGGAAGTTTTGCAATACTCTCTATATTTCCTCTTTCCTTTCATTGCCTTGCCCTAAAAGTGTTTAAGAAAAGTGAATTGGTTTTTTGAGTTACAACAAGATACTCTCAGGAAGACACAAAATCATAACAAGAATTACTGAACCAGTTAGTGTCATGTTTTAAAACATGTTTGAAAGTACTCATCATATGGAATTGACATGAAAAAAAGAGATTGAGTTGAGATTTCCAAGAAGGATCATTTCCTACATAGAAAGTCTTTTATTTTTACTTATTTAGCTTCATATCCAGATATTTGTATTTTATAATTATGTAAGATTTGGGAAGTCTCCTCCCTCCTTTTATTTATTTTCCTGATATGATACAAAGTGGTATATAGCTAAAAGAGAACCAGGGAAGGATTCTACGGCATTTCCCTTCTCTTCCAAATTCTCTTCACCTTTATTCCATATATTTTTTCCTTCCTTAAACTGATCTTCAAAGCTGGTAAAATGCTTTTAAATGTTGAAGAGTTGCCAAATGAATGCTAAAACAGGTTAAAATCTCTAATTGCAAATCATTGGGTTTTGTGCTTTATTTATTCCATTTATATGATCTGAGAGTCAATTGATCTTAACAGCTTTCTGGTAGGCACTGTGGGACATGCTGAGAAGTACCCTGCCCTCAAGGAATGTACAATTTAAATGGAGGAATATCAAGTAGTCCACAAATAAATGCTAAGTGAGTGGAACATGAATGCTGTAGGCTGTTCAAACAACAGATGAATGGATTTGGAGTAGACATAGTAGATTTTAGTAGGCAGGTGGAGGGGTAAGGTTTTCTAGGTAAGACAAATGGTATTGGTTGGAGCACAGAGGCAGAAATTAATAAATGGGTGGGCTGATAAAAATAGATAGGTATGCTGATATTCACCAATAAAAAGGGGTCATGCTGGGCAGTAGCTGCAGTTAAGTTGGAGAAAATAAGGATTCAGGTTGCTGGGGACCTTGAATGCCCAGCTAAGTAGTATGCCTTTAGTCCTGTAAGCAACTGAAGGGAATTAAAAGCTTTTAAGAAAAGTGGATTAGGGAGATTAATTTGTTGGTGGAAGGTAGAACAGTTTAGAAGAGGAGAGGCTGGTAGCAATAGGAGGTTATTATTGGGTATGAGTTGATTAGGGCATCCATCAGGATGGCTGATCTGGCAACATAACAGGAAGGGTGAGCAGGAGAAAGACTAGAGGAGACTAGATAATGGGGGAGGGTATATGAGGTTTCAAGCCTGAGCGAGTTGGAAAATGTTGGAAGAAGAGGGGCTGGTCTGGGGAAGACATGGGTACTTGCTGTATTTGGGTTGTTGGCAGGACATGTGGGCCATAATGTCTAAAACAGATCATTGTCCCCACATAAACTGTCCAGAGCTGCAGTTTGTACAATTCTTCTCCAAGGTGGGCTTGGGTAGGGTTATTAGAAGGTTTTGCACACTCAGCTTTGCCTTTTTAGGCAGGGAGAGAGCATCTGCTACCGAGTATTCTCAGTCCTCAGGGGACCTATGAGCTAGTCAGGAAATATCATTTTAATAGGATTAGCTGAAAGATGAGCAAATGTCAGGTGATGGTTTGGTAATACGTCATGGCTGCTAACTTTGACATGCTAAGTGTGACATTATTCATGGCTTCTATGCATGGCTAAGAGGGTTAACACTTAGTAAATTTGATCCCTGAATTTTCGTCCTCTTCTTATATTTTATGGGTATGATGAAGTGTTACCTTGGACAAACCATTTAACCTCTCTGTACCTTGGCTTCTTGTTTATAAAGCAGGAAGCTTATGGCAGCATTCACATTTTGAAAGCTACAGATAAAAAACACTGTAGGATTCTCTCTCTCTCCTACCCCACTGACTGAGTCAGTCATTTGGAAAGGTCAGGATTTTCCTTGGATTATTTCAATTTGCTACTCCCTAAATCAGTTAATTAGCATTTTTCTAAAATGCTTCTACTAGTCCAGAGTTGAAAGATATAGTCTCTAACTGCCCTTTCTACCTTCTGGGCCTGCCAATTCTGCTGGCTCCTTTTCACCCAGTGGCTGTTGTTGTGTGACTACCACCATTAGGCTCTGAGATCAATCCCAGCCATTTTAGAGGGGAGTTAGAGTTCTATGTTAACAGTCTGCAACCTCGACATAAGGCAACCATGCTCAGTGTGAAATTCGGTCCAGTTCCAGGTACTAAGCTCCTGATTTATTTGTAAGTCTCACTCTGCCCCCCATGCCCAGATATGGATACATGTTTTATTCTCCTGAGCCCCTAAAACTTGCCTAGCTCATCAGCTTAAGGAAGTGAATTTTATTTGTTTTCATCAGTTATCCATAGGGACTAAAGTCCAGACCTCAGCACTGAGGCTGGGAGCTTGATATAAGCAACGTGTTTTCTCAGTACTTGCCATGACTTCCCAATTTTTGCCTGCTCCTGGATTTCCCAAGGCTGTATTCCAGCTGTCTGTTGGCTTACAACACTTGCTTGCATTCTCAGTGTTGAAGAGGCCTGATGCCGGCTGCCTTCCTGGCCTGCTGCCGGTACCATATCCTCCAGATACGGCCTTCTGGCTGAATGTTCATCACGCCAGCTGGGTCTGCCTCCAATTCCATGGATGTATCTGGTTCTAGTCTCCATTTCTCCCTGTCTACCTCATGCTCATTACAGTTAATCCTTTTATATTAAACCACAGTGAATATTTGCTGGTGTGGAAACTGATGTGGCACTGGAATTTTATCCTTGTTTACGTCTTTCTTTGTGTTGGGAAGCTTGGGATCACTTCCAAAACCTCCTCAGAGAGCTTTCCTGTCTCCTTGAGGAGAAACAAATAAAAACTTGACAATACCTTGTGTCTATGACTGAGCTTCAAGGCCACTGTTTTAATTGTAAAATTACATTATTTAATTATAATGTTGTGTTTGGATATACAAATATATTTAAAAGTATATTATTGATCAGTTCAAAATGTTACCTTAATGAATAAGGTAGAACGTACAGAGAAATAAACTTCCAAAGTTGAGTTCACGTAGTTAGGATGCCTCCAGGTTTCAAAGTTCTTCTAAACCAATTATTACGTATCAGAACTTGGGCAATCACTTAGTTCTTTAAGCATGGGTTTCCTCATTCATTAAAATAAGGATAGCCACTATGCTGCCCTCACAGGAGTATCCAGAAGATCAAATGAAATGGAGGGTGACACGTTTGTATAGCTATAAAGTTATATGGAAGTATTGCAATGGTTTTTCATTACTCTTGCTAAAATGTCACCAGTCTCTTTTGCCTCTCTTGCTTCCCTCATTAATTATAGCAACTTTAATCCGGGAATACGGAGTACTTTTACTGCTGTAAAACTAAAACTTCTATAAACTCAAACTTCAAACTCTTTTTAAGAAAATTTAATTCAACGAGATCATTATAAACAATACACATAGCCAAGAATGAATCCCAGTTTTTACAGCTTATAAAAAGAAAAGTACAAAACCTTATTGTAATTTGGGGTGGAGTCACACTTAATCTTTCAACCCCGTTTAGATGAGATGGGCCCATTGATAAAAATGCTTCTAGTTACAGCACATTAAAAAAATAAAATCACCACATACAAACGATAACCTGCCCATTCCATACTTCCATCTCTTGTAACTTCTATTACTTTTATCTTTGGAAGTAGTAAATTCTCCAAACCTGAACGTGGGTGTCTATTTTTCTCACCCAAGGGCCAACACAGTTCTTGCTCAAATTGGGTGCGTTTGTGACCTTTCGACAGTGCCACAGCCGTACCTAATTTTTCCAGGCCTTCAGTGAATATCTCAGACGTTAGCTTCAGCTCTTCCCAGGTCTTTAATAAATATCATAAACGTCAGCCAGGATGCTTTTCTGAAGACAAAGTCTATTGGTTTCGGAGTCAGAAAGACCCCGTTCGGGGACTGCTAAGCGAACCTGCCAGGTTCGTCTCCCTGGGGCGGAATGGGGTCCCCTAGAGCCGCTTCTCGCGTCACCCCACTCTCCGCTGCCCCGGCCCCCGGCCGCGCCGGCGCGCACTTCTCCCGGGCGTCGGCAGGGGGCGCCCGCGGCGGCCGAGGCGCTGCGCACCCCCGCGGGGAGCCGGCACAGGGGGCGGGGAGGGAGGTAGGAGGAGCTGGAGGGGGCGCGGCTTCCTCCCCGTCGCGCCCGGGCGCCCTGCCTGCTTCTCAGCCGGGCGCAGGGCTGGCGGCCGGCGGGGGTCGCGGCGGCGGCGGCGGCGCTGGCGGGCCGCGGGCGGCGGGGGCCTGGCCCGGGCTCCGGGTGTTAGGAGACAAGATGGCGGCGGCGCTCCGGAGGCCGGTCTCCTCCTCTTCGCTCTCCTCCGCCCCGCCGCTCGCCGCCTCCTCCTCCTCGGTCTCCTCCTCCTCGTCCGCTGCCTCCTCCTCCTCCTGCAGCAGCACTAGCGACCGCCGAAGCGCCGGCTCGCTCTCCCGGAGCTCCGGAGGGGGATAGACCGGGCAGCTGCAGGCTCCGGCGACCGAGGCCGAGCTGGGGCCGGGGCGGGGACGGCGGCGGCGGCGGCGGCGGCGGCGCCGGGTGGGGATGGGGTCGCAGACGCTGCAAATCCTCCGGCAGGGGGTGTGGGCCGCGCTCAGCGGGGGCTGGTACTACGACCCGCACCAGGCCACCTTCGTGAACGCGCTGCACCTCTACCTGTGGCTGTTTCTGCTGGGCCTGCCCTTCACCCTCTACATGGTGAGTGTCGGGGCGGGGAGCGGGGTGGCTCCTTCCCCCTCCTGGCTGGCGCGGCAGCGCCCGCTTCCCAGAGTCGGCCGGCGGTCGCGCCTCCCGGGC
>VBSM01001979.1:26397686-26533087 GCA_008086735.1 Cheirogaleus medius | reverse complement strand
TTTTTTTTTTTTTTAAGCACATTAGGTTAGGGTGGGACATTAGGGGAACTAATCTGGATAGAAATGATGCTTAACGCTTCAGTTAAATTTTTAAAGTAACCGGAAGGGAGGAAAGAATAGTAACTTTTTATTTTATGAGAATTCCTTTGAATATGTTTCTGCTAACTTTGTGGTTCTTCACCGAGCTAGAATAGGTGCTGAGTTAGAAAAACTGGGAATATGACTAACACAAGTGCCAAAGGTGAGGACACCCAATTCTTCCCGAAGTGAAGCTCAGTTTCAGTAACTGGCAGGAAAGTGTCGAAGATGTGCTAAATTTCACATTCTCAAGCAGATTCAGATTTTTCATTGAAATTGTTTTCAAGGGACTTATTGTTTAAGGTGAAAAAAGCCATTTAAAAAAATGCTGATGCCTTATGGCTCATTTTATTAGGGGACTTGTTCAGTCTTGTTGCATTCTGAAAATTTATCATGAAGTGTTATAATTTTAAATTAATTCTGGCCTAGGGAGTTCTATTTGCACTACTCTACCTTCCAGGAATATGACATCATTAATGAACAGGTTAATTACTTTGGGTGTAAGAATCCTCAGGCTGTGTCACAGAGCTTTCATAACAGATTTATATCCAGGAGAATTGTAAATTTAAAACCGAAGATGATTCTTGAGAGGTAAGGATCAGTTGCTGTGTCCTAGTGTAAGTAAGGTTTCTTTGTTAGCACCTTCGGTTAACTGTGTGTCATGGTTAAGTCTCTTTGTGTAATTTACAAACATGGCTAAAAGCATATTAGAACAAATGGAAACCAATACATTGAGTTTACTTGCTTCATTTTGGGAATTTATTCAGTTAAATTTAATTCTCAAATATGTGAATGTCTGTTATGTACTAGATACTTTGCTGGGTTCTGGGAAAATAACATTGCTTCTCTGACCTATTCATGCTAATTCCACTCTTCCCAAACATTTACAGAAAGCTCTCCTTGATTCTTCTCTTTCTCTTTTTTCACATCCAGTCTGTCAGCAGATCTTGTGAGTTCTATCCTCAAAACCTTATTAGACTCCAACTCATCATCACAGCACCATCGTCACACCCTTGGTTCAAGCCACCATTATCTCTCTCCTGGATTATTGCAGTATTCTAATGAGGCGTACTGCTTCCATTCTTTATTCTCTATTCTGCATACAGAACTCTGTGTAATTCTTTCAGGTCATGTCACTCTTCTGCTCTCAAAGCCTACCCTCTTATGTGTCTATCCCCCACGCCAACCACACACACATTTGCCTTCCTACTATTCTTCCCTTACTACAAGTACGTTCCTGCCACAGGACCTTTGGCTCATTCTTCCCCCTCTGTCTGGATGACTCCTCCCCTCCAGAGATCTGTGTGGCTTGTTCCACTTATTTCAGGTTTCTGGTATATGTGAGGCTTTTCCTGATACCCTGTGTGAAATAATAACTTCCTCAGTTCTTACAGCACTTCTTAGCCTTCCTACCCTCTTTTAAAATAGTATAATACTTATCCCTAATATATGTTTATAGGCTTGATATTTTTATTATCTCATTAGACTATATGCTCTCTGAGGGCAAGAGCTTTGTTTTGTTCACTGCTGTATTCTCAGGCCCTAGCCAGATCAGTGCTAAGCACATGGTACGTACTTAGATATTAAATGGATGATGACAAGTGAACTAGACGCAGCTTCTGCCTTCAAGGAATGTAAAGTCTAGCCTGGGAATAATGAAAAATTACAGCCATTAGAACTTTTATGAAAGGGTAAGTAAAGAGTGACCCTGATATTTATAGGCATGGGATGAATCCTAATCTACAAGTGGTCAGCAAAAGAGGATTTGTAAACATTTCAGGAAACATTCTAGTGTTACAGTATTGAGGTGGAGACTTTGAAGTACATACCTAAAATAAAGTAAAATCCAATATTCTGTGTAAAATAAAATTTCAGAAAACCATAGATTATTAATTATATGCTCTTTTAGTAATAATTAGAGTTGATAATGACTTTATTAAGTATATGTATAGGTTCTTTATCTCAAACCTTGTGTCTTTATGAGGCTTACCTGCTAGTGACTTGTTTTGTGACCTTCGGCAGATGGGCGAGCCGTGAGCTGGGATTTACGCAGACCTTTCTGAAGCCAAAGCCGCTGTACCTGTTGCCTTTTTTTTTTTTTTTGTCTTTTTTAAAAGACCCTAAGTCTGTTGTATGTTGAGTTAGGAAAGGGTCTTAGAACTTTTTATGTAAGATTCACTTTTGCTGTCTATTTAGAAGCTTTTGTGGATACTTTGAAAGGTAGAATTGATAGTGTCTAGTAATTATGAAACTTTTAAGTAGTGAAAATCAAGAAGAAATTTTTTCTTCTTAATTCTGATTGTTTCCTTTAAGGTATTCACTCCCTTTTATCTTCTTATACTTATTTTTGTATGTGACGTGTCACAGATGGTGCACTTTTTCAGGGTGGGTGGCAGATTGGAATTTGTATCTTGATTTTTGAATTTTGGTTTTGTTACCGATTATATGTCCTTTGGGCAAGACTCTACCTTTCTGAACCTTGATTTACTCATCTGTGAGATATTTCGTGGATATTTTGCAAGAAAATATTTATGAAATAGAAGAAATTATTCACCTTCAGAGTGGCCTTCAGTAAATGTTGTTTGAAAGAATGGCTAATTAGAAGTGTTTCCTCTATAATACTGTATGACTGGAGGAGATTAGATAGCTTTGGGTTTATTAAGTCAAACCATTATTGTAACATATTGCTCAACATGCTTTCGTCTATAAAGAATTATATCCCTAGGTGAAGAAATAGAACATTAAAATCTATTTATGTAAGTGGTTCTTAAGCTCTAGTTGACATCAGAATCACTTGACAATGTTAAAAATGTGCACATGTGCAAACCCATTCTGATTCAGTAGATCTGGAGTGTGGCCCATTAATTTGTATTTTATAAACATTCCACATAAGTTCAGAGAACTTGATCAATATCCCTAATTCCCAGCCCCTGATTTATATCCAGCTGCTACCCAGCGTATCCTCTCCGTTGTTTCACAGGCATCTCAAAGGTACATGTCCAAAAGCTTCTGAATTGCCCACTGAACCCGCCTTCCTTACTACCCCCACAAAACTTTTTTCTCCCTCTGTTATCTTAGTTAATGACACTATTTGTATCTGGCTGTTAGTACTATTCCCCTCCCCCTCTCCTTATGAGCAAATCTTATCAATTCTACTCTAAGAATATTTCAGACGTTCCTTTCCACTTCCGAGTCCATGCTGTTGTTTGTCTGTACAACTACCTTAGCCTCCTTGCTGGTCTTTGGCTTCTGTTCATGCCTCTTTACAATTCTTTCTCCACAAAGTAAATGACATAAATCTGTTTGTGTCATTCTCCTTTTTAATAATCCTTTAATGATTTTCTTTTGTACTTAGAGTAAAATCCAGCATCCTTAAGATGGCATCATCAAAGCAAATTCTGCCTTTGTTTACAGTTTGTACAGGTTTCCCACTATACCCCCAGTCACACCAGCCTTCTTTCTATTACTTCAGCTTACTTAGCTTGTTCCTTCTGTGGGGCCTTTGCACATGCCCTGTCTTCTGAAAGGATACTCTCCTTTCTTATTCTTTGCATGGCTGGCTGCTGCTTATTCTTTAGGGCTGGGCTTAAATATTACCTCCTTACAGAAGCCTAACCTGATAACCATAAATAGGTTCCCTCTGTTTTTTCCATCATTCCATCCTGTACCCTTCTTTAGTAGTGCTTATCACAAACATATTTATATCTTTATTTGTCTGTTCTTTCTCTCCCCATCCCACCCCCCTACCCCCACCCCAATACCTTGTGAGTTCCATGAGGGCAGGGGCCAGGTCTAATTTATTCAGCAGTGTGTATCCAGTGTCTGCTTTACTGCTTGGCTCATATTAGGCTCTGAATAAAGGCTTATTAAATGAATTTTTATATAGGTGAACCTTCTTTGGACTTATCAACATAACAGAGAACAGTTGGGGGTGGACAGAGTAGTCTGGTAGTCTGTTATATGGTGAAGCCATGCCTTATCTAGGGGTTAGTCTCAGTGTTAGTGTCGATGTGCAAGACAAAAATTAAGTATAGAATTACTGAAAAATACAGAATGACTCTTGAAAAACCCTTAAATTACTAAAAGAGCAACTTATATGGCTCTTTGTGCAGCTATACGTACACGTATACACACATGATATATACAGTAATATATATACTATATAAATTTATGGATAGATTATATTCAGAAACTAAGTCATATAAAATTTATGAAAGTTTCAACTTTTTCTTCCTGGTTATCTTCATTATTATTTTCTGTAGCTGATTTTTATCTGTAGAATGATAAATCCTTTATTATGATGATTTCTTTGAGGCTCTCAGGTCATTTTCTTGCCTAAAAATTTGAAAGTATTTGAAGTCATTGTAAACAAGATTTAGTTAAGATGACTAAAACAGAAATCTTCATATTTTAAAATTTAAAATTCTTAAAAAGTCAGAAAAATTATTGTCCTATTAGTAGTTTAGCATATGATTATTTACTGTTAGAATATTTTCTGTGCCTTTAGGAAAAAGTGAATGAGTAGTGGATGGCCTGTTTTGATTTAGCCTGTGTGTTTTCTCACCAATGTTTTCAATATTTAGTATCAAGGTGAATCTAATTATTTCCATAATTGGTGATGGCACAGACATAGCTCTAATCTGTACTATCACCTATAATAAATTAAGAGTACACCGTCCAAAGATAGTTTACAAATGAAGTATCCAGAAAGCAGCCATATTTTTCAACTTGTAGAAAAGCTTGTGAATTTACAGAAATGGCATTTGATTCCTAAAATGTTCTACTGTCTTTTATTACATAAAGATGGAATGTTTTCTGCCATTTGAGAAATGACTCCAAATCATAAAATCATTTGGCATTTGGAAAACTAGGAAAGTTTCTATTTCTTTTCCAGCTTTTGAATACAGATTTAACTTAGTAGTTCTTTTCTTTAGCTGACTTTACTGAGAGTTAAATTTGCTAGTATTTTATTATGAGACTTTTCAAACATATAGAAAAGTTGAAAAAATTGTACCCACCACCTGGATTTTATAATTTTTTATATTATAATACATATGTTCATTTATGCATCCCTCTGTGTACCTTTTTTAGGGGGATGCACATAAAGTTACAGACCTCAGTACAGAGCACCCCTAAATACTTCAGCAAGTGCCCCATTAGCTTGAGTTCCATATGAACAAATCTTCAGTGAACCATTAATGAGTTTTTATAAAAGCATACACCCATGTAGCACAAACCCCACATGTTGTAGGTTATTAGCATCACCCCATATAGTGTCTGCTTGCTCTTCCCAGTTGGTCCTCTCACCTTTGTTCTATAAGTTAGTTTATCCATTCTAGAACTTCATATAGATGGAATCATGTAGCATTTACTTTGTGAAAGCCTTCTTCACTTACATGTTTGAGATTAATCCACAGGTTGTATCAGTAGCTTGTTGTTTTTATTGCTGAGTAGTATTCTTTTGTATGAGTATACTACAGTTTGTTCATCTTTATACATTCTCCTGTAGATGAAGACCTAGGCTCTTTCCAGCTTTTGGCTGTTTTGTATAAAGGCGTCACCCCAACATCAGGGTAGGTTTTATCAGAACTCAAAGGCATTGAAAAACTTTATTGAATATCAAAACCCTTTCCTCTTTCCAAATAAGACTATGTTTTAATTTAAAATAAATTAATAATTGCATACTTGTATCCTCTTGTTTCAATTTTAGTAGTCTTTAATACTCTACTTTCGTTTGTTTGGTATTTAGATTTCTCTTTGTCCGTGCAATAAAATATTTTTCAGCTATTATAATTTAGCTAAATTAGAAATTATAGATAAATAAAAAGAAGAAGACAAAAACCATTGGTAATCACATCACCATTATAGATAAATAAAAAGAAGAAAACAAAAACCATTGGTAATCATATCACCCCAGCCTGCAGAACATGTTAGTAACCAAAATGTTATTTGGAGCTACAAATACTTATTCTACTTCTTTGCTTACAAAAATGGGCTCATAGAATTCATACTGTTTTGAAGGGCTCATAGAAGTCATACTGTTTTGAAGCCTTCTAGCTTCACTTGACTATAAATTGTGAATGTTTCCATGTGGGGGAAAGTGACTTTTTAATAGCTCTATAGTAGACCATAGTATGGATTTGTTACTGTGTATCTAATCATTTTCCTGTTACTGGTGATGTAGGTTGTTTCTAGTTTTTAGTTATTTAGAAAACACTAGCATGAATATTCTTGTCGTTAAATCTTTGTACTGGTGTTTTGTATAAATTCCTAAAAATAGACTTGTTGGATTAAAGGATATGCGTGTTTTCCTTTGATAAATAATCATTCATTTTATAAACATTGAGTGAAACTTTATATTGAGAGAGAATATGAATAAGAGAATGAGAAGTTGGTAGATAATAAGGCAGGGTTCCTGAGAAGGCAAAATAGGATTATGGTCCAGAAAGTAAAGGATCATCCTCAGAAAGGAAGAAGGAAAGAGATAAGGATGCATGCTGATGGAGGAAGGGATAAACAGTTGATGGTAAAAGTTGAGGTTGATCTTTTATGATTTATGTAATCTCCTTGAAGTACAAAGTGAGTGTTTTCTGTTAAGAGTAAGGGAGGAGGTGAAGAGGATAGTCAAAGTGTGAGGAAGATCCCCCAAATCTGAAATGCCATCCTTACTTTTAGTGAGTGGGAAACTGAACTATTATTGCTGAGCAATTTTGAGGGTACCTTTGAGTTCACAGTGTTGAAGAGGAATGTTCAGGAGAGATATTTGGGATGCAGTTTACTTGGAAGTTATCAGCATTAGATAAGATCTGGGGAGAAAGTATAAATCAATAAAATGAAAATGGCCTTGGACAGAATTCTAAGACCCGACGGCACTTAAAAATCAGCAAAGGAGACAAGAAAGGTAGGAAAATGAAGAGAGAAATAGAGCCAAGGAAAGACAGTACAGGCATACCTTGGCGATATTGTGGGTTCAGTTGCAGACCACAGTAACAAAGCGAATATTGCAATAAAGTGAATCACCCAAATTTTTTGGTTTCCCAGTGCATGGGTTATGGGTGATAGTTATGTTTACACTATATTTTAACCTATTAAGTGTGCAGTACCACTATGTCTGGAAAAAAGTCTGCTGGCCAGTATACTTTTCACCCCTGTAATCCTAGCCACTCAGGAAGCTCAGGTGGGAGGAACACTAGAGCCCAGGAGTTCTAGGCTGCAGTGAGTTATGATCGTGAAACTGTGCTCCAGCCTGGGTGACAGAGCAAGACTACATCTCTAACAAATAAAAAATAAATAAAAAATTTTAAAAATGTGCATACCTTAATTAAAAATACTTTATTGCTAAAAATGCTAGTTATTATCTGAGCATTCAGCGAATTGTAATCTTTTTGCTATTTGAAGGTCTTTCCTTGATGTTGATGGTTACTTACTGATCAGGGTAGTGTTTATGGAAGGTTTGAGTAGCTGTTTCAGTTTCTTAAAATAAGATAACAATCAAGTTTGCCACATCAATTGGCTCTTCCTTTCATGAAAGATTTCTCTGTATCACGCAATGCTGTTTAGATAGCATTTTACCCATAGTAGAACTTCTTTCAAAATTGGAATCAGTCCTCTCAAATCCTGCCACTGCTTTCTCTATCAATTAAATTTATATAATAATCTAAATCCTTTGTTGTCATTTCAACAGTGCTTACAGCATCTTCACCAGGAGTCAATTCCATCTCTAAAAACCACTTTATTTGCTCATCCATAAGAAGCAACTGCTCATTCGTTCAAGTTTTATCATGGGATTGCAGTAATTCAGTCACATCTTCAGGCTCCACTTCTAGTTCTCTTGCTATTTCCACCACATCTGCAGTTACTTCTTCTGCTAAAATCTTCAACCCCTCAAAGTGATTCATGAGGGGTAGAATCAACTTCTTTCAAATTTCTGTTAATGTTGATATTTTGGCCTCCTCCCATGAATCATGAATGTTGTTAATGACATCTAGAGTGGTGAATCCTTTTGAGAAGGTGAAATTTATTTTGCTCAGCTCCATCAGAGGAATCCCTATCTATGGTAGCTAGAGCCTTATGAAATGTATTTCTTAAATACTAAGACTTGAAAGTTGGAATTACTCCTTGACCCATGGGCTCCACAATGGATGTTGTGTTAGCAGGCATAAAAACAGTGTTAATCTTCTTGTACATCTCCATTAAAGCTCTTGGGTGACTAGGTGCATTGTTAATGAACAATAATATTTTGAAAGGAATCTTTTTTTTCTGAGCGGTAGATCTTAACAGTGGGCTTCAAATATTCTATAAACCAGGCTGTAAACAGATGTGCTGTTATCCAGGCTTTGTTCTGTTTGTAGCGCACACACTGAGTAGATTTAGCATAATTCCTTAAAGTCCTAGGATTTTCAGAATGGCAGATGAGCATTGGTTTCAACTTAAAGTCACCAGCTACATTAGCCCCTACCAAGAGAGCCTGCCCTTTGAAGCTTTGAAGCCAGGCATTGATTTCTCCCGTTTAGCTGTGAAAGTCCTAGATGGCATCCTCTTCTAGTAGAAGGCTGTTTTGTCTACATTGAAAATCTGTTGTTTAGTTTAGTTATCTTCATCAGTTACCTTAGCTTGGTCTCCTAGATAACTTGCTACAGCTTCTCCATTGGCTCTGGCTTCTTCACCTACCATTTTTTTTTTTTTTTTTTTTTTTTTTTTTTGAGACAGAGTCCTCCTGTGTTGCCCGGGCTAGAGTGCCGTGGCATCAGCCTAGCTCACAGCAACCTCAAACTCCTGGGCTCAAGCCATCCTCTTGCCTCAGTCTCCTGAGTAGCTGGGACTACAGGCGTGTGCTACCACACCTGGCTAATTTTTTCTATTTTTAGTTGTCAAGCTAATTTCTTTCTATTTTTAGTAGAGACTGGTCTTACTCTTGCTCAGGCTGGTCTCAAACTCCTGACCTCAAGCGATCCTCCTGCCTTGGCCTCCCAGAGTGCTAGGATTACAGGCGTGAGCCACCATGCCTGGCCCACCTTGCACTTTTATGTTATGGAGATGGCTTCTTTCCTTAAACATCATCACGAACCAATGTCTCCTAGCTTCCAACTTTTCTTGTGATACTTCTTTACCTCTCTTAACCTTCATAGAATTAAAGGGAATTAGGGCCTTGCTCTCTATTAGGCTTTAGTTTAAGGGAATGTTGTGGCTGGTTTGATCTAGACCACTCAAACTTTCTGTCAGCAATAAGACTGTTTTGCTTTCTTATTATTATTTGTGTGTTCACTGGAGTAGCACTTTTAATTTTCTTCAAGAACTTTGCATTCACAACTTAGCTAACTGGTGCAAGAGGCCTACTTTTGACTTGCCTTCTTCACTAAGCTTAATCATTTCTAGCTTTTGATTTAAAGTGAGATGTGTGACTCTTTCACTTGAACAGTCTTCACCATTTATATGGATGGAGTTTGTGGTACCCCAAAACAATTACAATGGTAACATCAGAGATCACCATAACAGATAATATATTAATGAAAAAGTTTGAAATATTTTGGGAATTACTAAAATGTGAGTCAGAGACATGAAGTGAGCACATGCTGTTGGAAAAGTGAAGCCAATAGACTCGCTCCATGTAGGGTTGCCACAGCCCTTCAATTTGTAAAAAATGCAGTATCTGCTAAGCCCAATAAAAAGGGGTCTGTCTGCATTTTCAAAAGAAGAGATTGGTTAAAAATGACAAATTGCCCTCCAGGAAGGTAATCCTAATTTAAATTTCCATCCACATTATTAAGAGTACTTGTCTTCCTACCCTTTTGCAACATTTTCCAAAACAGGGTATTACTGTAAATTTCTTACTCAATGGAATGTTGAATAAAACAATTTAAGTAATACTTTGTCTTTGATAATAGGCAGACTTTCTCTTAAATTTTTAATTCAAACTTCTTTTAGTCCAAATTAAGGATGTTTATTGCACTAACACATATCACATAACAAATTTGATCTGAGTTTTCCTGCTCTTGATATTCAGATTTTCACAGCAGGCAACTTGATAAGCAGAGATGTTTCTTTAAAAGAGACTGATTGCTTCCTTCTGTTACTTAATCTGAGTTAAATCAAATGATTTTCCTGTGTCTGTGAGCAAAGCTGGAGAGGGTGAGAATTATCTGGTAGGTGTAGTGGGACACCTGGGAGTAGTAACATTAGAGTAGCATAGACTAAAGATATGGGAAAGGGAAGATTACAACAGACATTATGTAGATTTTACTACTGTTGACTTCTTGAACAGTGAAATAAGTAGCTACTGATTCTGGTTCCTCTGCTTCTTCTGTCTGTCCCCTCAAAAGATTAGATGCTTTATTTGGTAGAATTGCAAAACAGTTTAGAGATCTTCCTTTATTGTTGGAACCTGAATAGCTATCTTTTATAACTTGCACCATTGGTGCTAGTTGCTTTGTGTTATAAGGAAGAAAAGAAAACCTAGGGAAAAGCAAGCCATTTCCTTTTGAGGTTTTAATGGGAGGGAAAAAGCACGGTTCTGCAGAGCTTGTATAAACCAAATACAAAGAACCCTGAGTGCCAACTGCCCTGAGAATAGGCAGGAAGATTAGTCATGAATTTGAGAAGCTTGAATCACATATCTGACTGTTTTCCTTCCCCTCCTCACTTCTTGTTTAAGTGTTGTCTAGACATAAACAAAGCAGGTATAATGACCATAGTTATCATCTTTAAAAATTTACATTTTAATATAATCTTAGATTTACAGAAAAGTTGCAACGATAGTACAGAGAGTTCCCATATACTCTTCACCCAGCTTCTTCTAATATTAGAATGTTACATAACCATGGTTCTTTTATAAAAATTACGAAATTAACATTGGTATAGTACTATTAACAGACATTATACTTTATTTGGATTTCATCAGTTGTACATTTTCTGTTTCAAGATTCAATCCAGGATACCGTGTTGCAGTTAGTATCATCATCTTTAGTAAGGTTGGCTTATGTTTTTCCTTAATATGCTGGGTTTCTATTCTTTGAGGAATTATACAATGTATAACAATTTATCAAATGTATCTTATAAAAATAATCAGTAAAAGATTTTAAGGCTTTGATAGATACATTTTAGATGGACAAAAGAGGAGAGTATTCTGAATATTTTTGAATTGTGTATTGACCTTTAACATGTATTTTAGGCTATTTTAAAACATATTTTACATATGAGGAATTGTATAAAATGAAATAATTCTAAAATGAAAAAGACTTTAGACCTCATTTAGGGCAGAATGGACACCTGTCTCTTACCTTCCTGTATAATACTATTTTTCCTAATTTATAAATTAGAGGCTATGAGACAAGTACACAGCCATATTACAAGGTAGAATATGAATAATTATGTGTCATAAAGTGTTCAGTTATTGGAAGTAATTCCTAGAATGCTCTATGCAGAGGATATTTGTACATTCAAAACATTTTCTGTGTGCTGGGCACTGTGGTAGGCCTTATGGTGGGTCTTCTTATGAGGTTTGTTATTTGTGCTGAAATAGCATTTCCATAATCTTTCCACTGGGCAAGTGAATTTTTATTCTGGGGAGAAAGATTGTTAATTAAAAGAATAGGTGTTCTTGGGTATAGTGTTTTGCTTTGCTGTCAATTATTTTACTCTGATATATCCAACATACTAAGGGTTTCTCAGTGATTTATTTTTTAACTTCTGAGATATTATTTATATTCATAACATTACCATTTCTGGTATGTATCTGGAACAGTTAAAGAAAGAATATAAAAACAAACAGTTAAGAAGTCCCAAATAAACCAATTACCATTTACATTTAGCAGTATTCTATTTTATTTATCCCAGAAATATACATTACACATGATTTCCACAAGCTTAACCGACTCTCATGACAAAACCAAAATAAACTGGCTGGGGAGCAAAGAGGTTTTGTTTTTGTTTTTTCTTGGCATTTTAGTAATGAAATCCTCTATTTAAAGATTTTTTAAAATGAGAATAAATATAGCTAATCTAAATTATAGTATATTTAGAAAGATTCACTTTTTTTAGTCCCTTATGTCTAGGAATAATAAAGTATATAATATGTGTTATAGAAGAATAAGCTTAAAGTAATCTTATTTTTCCAATTTCTTAATATGAAGATTTTGAAATGAATAAGAAATTTGAAAGAATAGTACATCATCACCCATATTTCCACCTAGACTCTACAATTATGAACGTTTTAAAAAATAATTGCTTCAGCTATGTACAGATGTATGATTCTTATCTGTACACACACTCTCACCCACATATGTATCTGAGTAATTGATATGTTGTAGACATCATGACACTTCACCCCTAAATGGTTCAGGTTTCATCTCTTATATAATTATAATACCCTAATCACATTAGATATAATTGAAAATTCCCTGATATCCAACATCTACTCTATGTTCAACTTCCCCTAATTACCCTAAAAATGTCATTTTTAGTTCAATTTTTTTTTTATTTCAGAATACTAAGATGGTACAAATGTTTTTGTTACATGGATACCTTGTATAATGCCTAAGTTGGGGCTTTTAGTGTGCCCATCACCAGTAAAAAATGTCATTTTTAGCCAGGTTTTCCAAACTGGGATCCAGTTAGGATTTAATCACTTTTCCCCCATCCAATTAACTTTTAAAAAGTTTAGGTAAACTATATATATATATATGTAAATTATAGAGTGTTTTACATTATGTATTTAATTGTGATATCATCTCCCCCATTCTCTGTAGTTCCTGTAAATGTAAACCTTATTTTATTGTCCTAAGTTAAAGTTCCTAGAATTTGCAAATTTTAACATGATTAGCATTGTATTGCAAATTTCTCTATCATTATTACTTTGCCTTTGTTTGGTAATCTTACACAATTACTGACAAATATTTATAGCATCATTTTTGTTTACATCATTATGCAGTGTCACTGTTACTCATGCTTTTATTATGTTATCTGTTTTGGTTTTCTTCCTTATTAATGATGTATCTATAGATAAAGTAAAGAAAGTCAAAGTAACTGTAAAATCAGAAAGTGCACCACATAACTCTTCACACTACTCCAGGCATTCACGTGTGGCTTTCAGCTAATTATAACTTTCTACACTTTTGGTTACTAATAGGGGTGAAGAGAGTTATAGGATGATTTCAAACTAGTCTCCCCTCTCCTCCACTCCAATTTCTTTGTGAGCCCTTGCTCACCTCTCTGCCTGCCTGCCTGCCTGCCTTCCTTCCTTCCTTCCTTCTTCTTTTTTCTTTTCTTTTCTTTTTCTTTTTCTTTTTTTTTAGACAGGGTCTTGCTCTGTTGCCTGGGGCTAGAGTATAGTGATGTCATCATAGCTCACTGCTACCTCTAACACCTGGGCTCAAGTGATCCTCCTGCCTCAGCCTTCTGAGTAGCTGGGACTCTGCTATTCAGCAGCTTTGAAAGATTATTAGGAATTCTTTTTTGTACCTTACTATGTGTCATGATACTTCACTTGAGAATTGTTGGCCTGTTATACATGACAAGGTCTTTTATACAGGTGATCCATACAACAGAGCTATCATCACCTTTCTTCAAACAAAACGAAACAAAAACAACCATCTAATAACTGGGAGTTAGCTTACCTGAGGTCCTATACTGCTCCACCCCAATATATCAGTATCTGGGGGAGATTCCTGGCGTGTATATTTTGAAAAACAACTCTGCCAACATGTACCAGTAGAAAAAGCTTATAGGTGATTCTCATGGATACTCCAAGCTAATGGTCACTATCCTGGGAGGTCTTAGTCTGCTATTTGTGAATATCTGAAAACACCTTATTGTTTCTTCCTTTCGTTCTGGTTTAACTCATCTCCTTTTTTCAGCAGTGAATAAATTGTCGAATAACTCTGATTCTGGTTAGACTATTATGGTACTGATAATAGTAACACTTACATAGTACTTTTTATCTAGTATGGTATATTTCTCAAGCATTTCACCCGTCAGTTAAAAATCCTTTGTTAGGTTTTTGTCCTGAAAATAATACTAGCTGTAGATCTAGACAGTATGTTCTAGACAGTATGTCAAGTATATGCATTCCAAAATAAAAGTCTCCTGTTTTCCTCTCTGTCCTTTGCCCCACTAGTTCCTACTCTTTAGAGATAATCGTTGGTATGTCTTGGTATTGTACATATGCAAACATACATACATATTATGTGGGTACTTTAAATCTAATGGGATTATATTGTGCTGTACTTTCCACTGAAGTTCGTGTAGCTCTTCTTTATTTTTTGAACCATTTGTGTAGTAATCTAATATATGAATGTATTATAACTAATTAGTTCCTTATTAGGGGACATTTACCTGTCTTTTATTTTTTTGCTGGTATGAACAATGCTGTGACAAAAAGGTCGTGAACATTTACGTATATAAGATTTTACTTGTGGGAATTTATGGCATGATGTCATGGGGTATGCACATTTAAAATTAAATTAGATGTTGCCAAATTACACCTCAAAAAAATTCTACAAATTTATATTCTCACCAGTGTGTGAAAGGATCTGTTTCCTTTTTGTTCTTACCAATATTAGTTATTATGAATCTTTTTTAATGTGATAGTGTAAAATGGCATCTTGTTTTAATTTATGTTTTCTTTTTTTCTTTTCTTTTGAGACTGAGTCTCACTCTGTTGCCCAGCTAGAGTTCCATGGTGTCAGCCTAGCTCACAGCAACCTCATACTCCTGGGCTCAAGCAATCCTACTGCCTCAGCCTCCCGAGTAACTGGGCCTACAGGCATGCACCACCATGCCCGGCTAATTTTTAGTCGGTCAATTAATTTCTTTCTATTTTTAGTAGAGACGGGGTCTGGCTCATGCTCAGGCTGGTTTTGAACTCCTGACCTTGAGCGATCCTCCCGCCTCGGCTTCCTAGAGTGCTAGGATACAGGCGTGAGCCACCACGCCCTGCCTAATTTATGTTTTGTTAGTAAGTTTTTGAGTATTTTTTCATATGCTTAGTAGACATACCTTTTTCTTTTAACTGCCTTCTGTATGCTTTTTTTTCAAACACTCACTGTCTAAGTGATCGTGAGAGCCCTTTTTATATATATAAAAATTAGCTCTTTGTGATATATTAAAGTTTTACCCTAATTTCTCTTTTAACTTTATGATAGGGTTTTTGAGTATATAAACTTGAAATATTTAGTATTCACATTTACCAGTTTTCTTCTTGTTATAAAGGCTTTTCCTATTAAAGATTTGTAAAAAAAAAATTCATGTTTTCTTCTGATAGTTTTAAAATTTAGTAATAGATTGCATGGTTAAGTCAAAAAACACCACCACAACACTAACTGGTGCTGAAAGGTTGCCCTTCTATACCTGTCCACAATCCTCACATTTTCCACTCCTGCATCACTTTCCACAAGAAACCACTGACTGAACAGATTCTTGTGAATCTCACCATAGCTTACAGATGAAAATTCAAATATATTTGTCTCCCTCCCCCAACATACCATTGTATATTGGTTTCCCCCCACATAATATATCTTAAACATGTATCCATCAGTACCTAAAGGGCTTCTTCAGTTATTTTAATAGTTGCCTAGTATTCCATTGTCTGAATATATTCTTTAACCTGTTCCCTGCTGATAGACATACAATTTTTTGTAGCCTTTTTGCTAACGCAAAATATGGTATAGTAAATAATCTGTACAAAGTCATCTCATGTGTTCAGGTACATTATTAAGATAAATTCCTAGAAATGGGATTGCTTTTGTCAAAGGGTAAATGCTTTTGTAATTTTGAGAGTTATTGTCAAATTGCCCTCCTGAGGGGTGGTATTATTTACTTTGCATGCCTTCAAGCAATCTATGAGAGTGCCTGATTCCCTGTAGCCTCATATCAGTTTGCTATTTTCATAGATAAGAAATAGATCTTAGAGTGGTTTTAAGTTTTTCCTATAAAGGAAAAGCTTAAGGGTTCTTTTTATTTCATTTTTCTGTGAACAGTTCATATGCTTTATCCATTTTTCTAATATATTGTTGTTTTTTTTTAATACCAAAGAGCTTTTAAAGAGATTAGTCCTTTGCGATATAACTGTAAACGTCTAATAGTTTTATAGTTTATCCCATTTGGAATTTATTTTGCTGTAAGCAATGGGTGGGGGCTAGTTAAGAAAAATAATATTTGACAGGAAATTGTCCCAGTCAACCTAATTTATTACACAGTCCCATCTTTTTCTCAGTGGTTTCAATGTTGCCCTTTTCATAATCTAAATTTCTTCTGGGGTATTTTAGGTTTTCTGTTCCATCAGTATGTGTATTCTTACATGAATCCCATTTTTTTTTTTAGTGACTCTAGTTTTTTACATATTTTTTTCTTTCATAGTAGTAGTCTTACTGTGTTATTCTTTCTTTTTTTATTTTATTGGCTATTCTTGCATGCTTACTCTTCCATTTTAAGTTTCCTAAGAATGCTATTAAGTTTTTAATTGAGATGGCATTAAATTTGTAGATTACTTTGGGAGAGGGGAGTTTGACACCTATTTGATATTGAGTAAGGTGAGCTTTCCATTTATTCAAGTATTTTATGTCCCTCAGAGTATTTTTTCTAAAAGTTTTCTTCTTCATGACCTTGCACATTTACCCTTAGGATTAGTCTTAGATTTTAGTTTCTAACATTAATGTAAATGGAACCATTTTTTTCATTATGTTTCTAATTGGTTATGACTTGTATATGAGAAAACTATTGATATTTTTAAATAAACTTTTTATTTTAGAGTAGTTTTAGATTTATAGAAAAGTTGCAGAGATAGTGCAGAGGGATCCCATATACGCCACACCCAGTTTCTCCTTTTGTTAACATCTTAGATTCCTATGGTACATTTATCATAACCAGTGAACCAGTATTGATGCATCATTATTAACTTAAAGTCTATACTTTATTCAGACTTCTTTAGTTTCTATTTAATGTCCTTTTTCTGTTCAAGGTTCCTATCCCAAACTATTGATTTTAGTTTATAAATTTTGCAACTCAGCCACCTTAGAAATTACCTTATTCTTTCTAATAATTTTTATGGTGATTTTTAAAGGATTTTCAGATATGTAATTATATTAGTAAGTAACACTTTTCATATCTTTTTGATGTGCTTTTTTCACTTGTGTAATTGCTTTGCATGGTACTTTACAGATCTGTATTAAATGCTGTTGAAAATACGGACAGGCTTGTCTTGTTCCTTACTTTAATGGGAATTCTAATGTTTTACCATTAAGCATACCAAGTTTTTTGTTTGAAATATAGGTTCTTTTTCCTTTACTGTGTTACAGAAATATTTATCTGTTTATTCCATTGACTTCTGGTTATTCACTATCAGACTGACATTTACCTTTGTGTATTCTGAGGTCTCACAAATCTCACCTACCTCATCTTTTTTGTGGTTCATCTTTGGTTCCTTTGAACTGTGTCTACTCAGAGGTCTTTTTGTTTGTTTATCTTAGTCTTGTCACCACATTGCTTAAACATTATTAAAAATATCAGGTATTAATTGTGCCGTTATATATCCATGCACCATATGCTTTCAAGTTTTTTCATTTAATTCTCATCATAGCCTTGTGAAATGTAGATACTGTTATCCCCATTTTACAGATGAGGAAACAGAGGCTCCTAGAAGTTAAATCATTGGCTCAGGGTTATGCAGATTGCCTGTGCTATTTTTTCCCTTTGACCTCAGGACTACCACCACAGTCACCTGCCACTGTCCTCCTCCACAGTCATGCAGGGTGCTTCTTTCTGATTAGTCTGCTTCTGAAAGCCTACCTGTGATTGATTTGAGATGAGCTAAATGTCTCCTGATCTTTTTCAGTCTGTATTCTTAGTCCTGAACTCAGAGCTGCCCTTCCCATCACCATCTAATTATACCCTTCATCCTGGCTCCCCTTCTTGACCAGCATATTATGTGAATACAGTGGAAGCCCATTTATAAAGTACAATGTTCTCCCAGGGATTTAGTTATGGTTCTCGCATATACTTAAAGTGAGATAATTTGTCTCACTGATCATTTGGGGCCCAGTTAGCCTTGTTCTATGGCACACGATATAAATGGATTTCATTAAACTTTAATGTCCTTTCACTTACTGGTCTAATGTGGGTTTCTTTTCCTGCTGTGTTTATATCAGATGCTTTCTCTCTTTCTTGCTGTTGCTCCTGCCATCACACCTGCTCCTTCACTCTG
The DNA here is from genome assembly GCA_008086735.1 of Cheirogaleus medius. Lineage (NCBI taxonomy): Eukaryota > Metazoa > Chordata > Mammalia > Primates > Cheirogaleidae > Cheirogaleus > Cheirogaleus medius. The sequence continues at coordinate 26,514,816 of VBSM01001979.1, read as the reverse complement.
CTACAAAGATGCAGCATTCACAGTGTGTTTATATCCTGTCCATTCCAGTTTATTGTGAACAAAATCTGGATCATAGTCCTTATGAATATGTAAATAGCAACAAGAGAAACAATTGCTGCCACTTAGTTGAGTGTTTCAAGGGATGGAAACCATTTTGGGGGAATTTTAACCTAAAGTTAGAATAGTGCTGTTGGCCTCCAGTGGCTAGAGGCCAAAGATGGTGCTAAATCTCCCACAAAGCACAGGGCGCCCTCCCCAACCACTCCCCACACCAAAGGATTGTCTGGCCTACAGTGTCAACAGTGTCAACACTGAGAAACTGCCATAAGGCATACATTCTCAGTGAATGTGATGTCCTCACGGGGGCAAAAACTTAAGGGATGTATGTATGAAAAAAATCTTACCTCTTTAGGTTTAAAGTACAGATGTACATACTGTACATACAGGTATACAATATATCTGTGGTATTAAAATTTCATGAGGGTGGGCATGATTAGGAAAAAAAAAATGCCCCAAAATGCTCCTTAGGAGGGCAATAATTAAAAAAAAAAAATGGATGAGAAACACTGCCTTGGAAGGAGACTGTCTAGTATAGTGGTTAAAAACTCAGGCAGTGGAGTCAGACTGTCTGGGTATGAATTCTGTTTCTACCACTTACCAGTTGTGAGCAAATGACTTTATACTCTCAGTTTTCTCATCTGTAAAATGGAGATAATATTATTAGTCCTTTGTTCAAAGGATTGTTGTGAGATAATCCATTTAAAGCACCTGGTACTTGACAAATCACTAAATTAGTCATTCTCCTAAGAAGCTCAAAGAGAGGAAGAAAAGATGTTGTTTATTGCTTTATAATGGTAATTCCTTAGTGGAGTACCTGGAACTTAATAAGTGTTCTAGAAATATGTGTTGAATGAATAAAGGTCTTGTTCATTGAATTAAGTGTGTCTAAGTTTCCTTAAAGGTAAATGAGGAAATGGTGGTAGTAAGATATGCTATGCTTTCCTGCATTATTTTTTTCTATTAGGCATCTTTCACATTTACTTCACCTTAAATTTAGTGTGTGATACATTGCCTAATTTTAGCACTTTCTTTAAAAGGTAGAAATGGATTATATAGCATGCAATACCATCATTCTGTCTCAAGCAAAGTAAGTGAGCTCAGGACAATTGTGATGGAAATGATGTATGGATTCTGGTAATACTCTTATGAGAGCTAATATACTTATTTTAGTTTATATATCATATTGATTTTCATTCTCGTGTTAGGATTTCAGCTTGCAGTTGATTCCACTGAATGTTAGTGAAACATAAAAGAATATAATCAAAATAACTTGACAGTCTAATTTTTGTGTGTAGTAATATTTTAAAATATTTATACTTTATCCTTATAGTTTTGACTGCTCCTTGGGCTTATCATTTTTGTTATTGAATTAAATTATTTTTATTTTTAAGCCTTACATTTGAGCTATTGTGTTATTTATTTTGTGCTTGTGCATATATAAGACTATAGTTACGCTTTTATATAAGAGCAAGGAAAATCTCATTGTTTTATATTTATTTTCCCATTATATATATTCTGAATCAGCATTTTGTGAAATATGGTAAAAAGAAACCTAGCTACTGTTCTTCAGAATTGCCAAGTCATGTTGACAGAACTTGTCAATGAATGCTTAATTTTATTTACTGTGAATTCTGAAAAACTGTTTCAATAGACTATATCAGAAACAAATGGAATAAGAACTAGGTCAAGCTATTTAAGGTAGACTTTAGTAGACAGCTTCTTGTCCTCATATTTACCATTTAGAAATTCAGCTTTTATCATTTTACTCAGGGATTTACTTAGACTGATTAAACTAATAAAAGAGTGATTTATACACCAAAATGTCGTTGCTAATTTACAAAAGAAGATATTTATTAATCAAGATAGTTCTCAGTATAGGGCACCTCACCCTCTTTCCAAGTTGGTTAGGTTTAATCAGAAAATCATGTATAAATCAAAACTTTATTGATGCCTCTCAAGGTATATTCTTATATATAATTTAGAGTCCATTTTAGGAATTTTTGGATAAAGAATGGAATCCATTCTCTGGATGATACTGCCTGGAAAATACTGAAAGATAAATCTGTACCACACTCTTTCTTTTAGATGGTTAAATGCCTCTACCTTTATGTTTTTATTTGCTGTTCTGACATTTTAATAACCAGTTATAATTTTCAGACATACGAGGTTTTTTTTAGTACACTTTAGGTTTGCTACTGCTTGATGGCTTGGGAATAGGTACCTTAATATCATAAGAAAACCATTTTAATACATGGGATAGGGAAGATTAGTTTTGGAAAAGATTTTTGTGAATCACTGATTCCATCTATAAGGTTTAGATTGTTGGGTATGTTGTATTTGGGGGCATACCTCTTTGTTACCTTCATTTTTGAAAAATTTCAAAATGTGCTACCTTTAACAAATTCTTCTAGACAGGAAGTATTTGGAGACCCTTTTGGAATTATGTGAACATTATTACCTTGCCTTTGTTCTCTACAATAATCTAAAGATAATTTTGGAAACTGGGGAAAGCTCTGCTGTTTAAGTATTAATACATTCTACTCCCCCCTACACCATCTTGCTCTTCTTTTATAGCATTCTTTCTCTAGTCCACTATATGACTATATATTTGATTTATACGGCTAGGTCCCCACTTCCCCTAGAACTAACCCTCAGCAAAGAAAATATTGTCTGAGTCATTACAAAGTCTCTTGTATTACTTGCCATTTGCTCAGTTACCTTTTTTCCTCCAGTTTCTTTTTGTGTGTGTGTTTATAACAACATGTCTGATTTTTTTTAATTTTTTTTAATTTTTTAATTTTTTATTTTATTTTTTTTATTCCATCTTGTAATGGGGGTACAAATATTGTTAGGGTTACATACATTGCCCCTCCCTCCCCCCACATGCGCGTGCCTCAAGTGAGTCCAATCCCCAGGTGGTGCGGATGGCACACATTATGTATCTCTACACTACTTCCCCCCTCCCGCCTGCCCTCCAACATGTCTGATTTTTAAACAGTCTTTAAAAATTTAACATAGATAATAGTAGCTATTACTAGGGTTCTAACAATAATTTGCAAGTGTTGAATATCATAGTAAATTTTTAAAGATTAAGTTAAAAGTAGCTTATGGAGATAAGAATATATATTTATGGGATGAATTAAAAAAAGAACAGTTGTCCTAATGAAGTGCAGGTGGATATTTGTGACAAATAGAATTTCTAGTAACAGCATCATATATACATTCAGAAAGTGTAACTCAGATGATTTATTCTAAAATGATTATGTAGATGTGCTTTGTAAACCTGTGTTAGGTAACCTGATGATGACTTTTGTGATGAAGAAGGCTCGGTTACTAAAGATGTATATGAATAAATTGAACAAAATTGCTTCATGAAATAGAGTAGAAAACTAATATATTTAAATATGTTTTATGTAACATTTTAACTATGAAGATGTTGACTTTCACCAAAATTTATAGATCCAAGTTGTCTAACACCCTTTTTTTTTGCTTTTCTTTCTTTAAATAAAAGTATAAAAGTATAGGGAAAATCCTATAAAGTATATAGCATTTATTTTAGTCCATCAGTATACATTCTTACATTTATTTGTTAGGATGTTTTTTCAACCCTTTGTATGACTCATGAGCTAAGGAGGATTTTTACATCTTTTAATGGTTGAGAAAAATCAAAAGTAGAGGAATATTTTGTGACACATGAAAATTACATGAAATTCAAATTTCAGTGTCCATAAATAAAGCTTTATTGTAACACACCGTGCTCATTTGTTTACATATTGTCTGTGGCAACTTTTGCACTGTAACAGCAGAGTTGAATAGTTATAACAAATCATCTGCAAATTGTGCAATATGTGTTGTTTGGTCTTAAACAAAACAAAAGTCTGCTGACTTTTGAATGTGGAGCCAAACTGCTTTTTAATATCTCTTTGAGTCCAAGTTACTTACCTCTTTGTGTCTTAGTTTCTCTGTCTGAAAATGGGGAGTATAACAGAGCCAACCTCATGAGGTGATTCTGAGGATTAAATGGGTTGTACTTAAAGCATTTAGAAACGTGCTGTACACATGGTAATCAGTAAGTATTAGAGTATTAGATGTTAGTTAACAGTACTTACTAGATTTAGTTGATGATCACTTTGTAACTTAGATTGGAAAAGATGCATTGAAATTAGTTCTGATGGAGAACAGCTACAAGTATATTAAGGAAGCAGTCTTTGGCAATAGCATACTTCTAAATCTTGAGTCAGTGGTGCAGGAAATAGTGAAAATTATGAATCCATAGCAAAGCATAGACAGTGAGCATATGTCTTTACATTGCTGCACAAAGAAAGGAGTATTGTGTAAAGATTGTGTTTCTGCCATGCAGAGTGCTAGCCATAGGGGAGAATTATGCACTTGAGTTTTTGAAATGAAATATAGGGTTATCTCATGACTGTAATAATTGTAGTATGACCATTTCTATGATTCCAAGTGGCTTTTTCAAGAGTTCTGTCAGAAATGTATTTGACATTTTGAATAGTTTGAACCTATCACTCCTGGATTAAATAGCACAATTTTTCGTATTGAGGATAAGCTGTCAGAATTTAAGAATACTAAACCATGGTGTAAACAGCTCAGTCTCCCAGCTTATTTCTGAACATTTCGTTTTCTTTCTTTACTAGAGAGAAAACAGTGAAATACTCATCCATCCAACTCCTTTTTTAAAATTGTGGTAAACACGTGCGCGCGCATGCGCGCGCACACACGCACACTATTTACCATCTGAACTATTAAAAAAATTTTTTTTTTCAGTGTTGGGGTCTCACTAAGTTGCCCGGGCTGGACTCAGTCTCTCCTGGGCTCAAGCAGGTGTGCACCACCATGTGCGTCCATCTTAACCATTTTATTTATTTATTTATTATTTTGAGACAGGGTCTCTCTGTTGCCTGGGCTGGAATGCAGTGGAGTCATCACTGCAGCCTGAAATTCTGGGGCTCAGGTGATCCTCCTGCCTCAGCCTCTTGCTGAGTAGCTGGGACTACAGGCATGCGCCACTATGCCAGGCTAAGTTTTTAATTTTCTGTAGAGACAGGGTCTCGCGATGTTGCCTAGGCTGGTCTGGAACTTCTGGCTTCAAGCGATCCTCCCAAAATGCTAGGATTACAGGCATGAGCCCCAGCACTCAGCCTAAGAGGGGTGATCTTATTAAAAGGGAGAGACCCGCATCTTAGGGATGTGGTGAGCATTGTGGAGTTGGGAAGGGCATACCTCTAACCTTTGCTAGGGAGAGGCAAAGATATAAAATGTAAGCAAAATGTCAAAAACAAAAACAAAAACATTTATCAGGTGTCGGGCAGGTGGGAGGGGGGAGGAGGGATGGGTGTATACTTACATAATGAGTGCGATGCGCACCCCCTGGAGGACGGACACGCTTTAAGCTCTGAATGGGGGGGGAGGGATGGCAAGGGCAATATATGTAACCTTAACAACATTTGTACTCCCGTAATATGATGAAATAAAAAAAAAGAAAAGACAAAGCATCTAACCCATTTGTCAGTATGGCAGCTTTTTGGGTTTGTATTTGATCTGAATTATGTAGAGCTGTGTGATAACCATTAACACTTCCTGCTATTCCCGGTGGTATGTAATTAAGAGTAGAATTTTTTTTTTTTATTATTTTTGAATAATTGCAAATAAGGAGGAAGGTACGAAACAGCCTTGGTGTGGAACTTGACCTATTAATTAAATCATTCATTTTGTCCAATTATAAAAGAACTACATACTCATTACCAAAAACAATTCAAAGAATACAGTGAAGTATAAGTTTATACTTGGTATACATTACATTATATTGTATTTACACAGTTTATCTTTGTTGCAGGTAGCTGTAGTTCTCACTGCCATATTATATTCCACTGGCAAATAGTTCACAATTTTCCATTTTTCTCCTGATTTTCAATTGAGGTTTTCCCATTTTATAAAAAACTTTCTTAGTGCTGCATGTATAAGAATTCTCCCAATTTTATGCTTCTAAGCATTGCTGGGCCTTGGACTATGTATCTGTCAATTTATATTTCTACTAGCAGTTTATAAGAGTTCTGGTTCTTCATACTTAATTTTTATCTGATTTCTCATTTTTTTGTCTATAGAGATGAGTATTAAATGGAATATTGTGGTTTTAAATTTCCTTGTTACTGGTGAAGTTGAACATGTTTTCATGTCTTGGTTTTATTGGCCATTTACATTTTTTTTCTTTGTAAGGTCTTTTGTCCTTTTAATTGGTTTGTTTGCCTCTTTGTTATTGATTTTGAAGGACTTCTTTATATATATCCTGTATATGCATATATATGCATATACACATACATATATATAGTAATACATGTTTTAATATGTCTTCTAGTGTGTAGCTTATCTTTTAATTTGTAGTGTCTCTCAGTGAATAAAAGTTCTTAATTTTACTTTATCAGTCGTTTTATAGTGTGCGCGTTAAGAGTCATGTTTAAGAAATCTTCCATCTCTGAAGGTCATAAAGACATTCTTTTATAGTTCTTCAAAAAGTTTTAATAAAGTTTTGCTCTTTACATGAAAATCTTTCATCCATCTGCCAGTTTAAGAAATTAAAATATGATGACTCTTTATTTAAAATACATACATAGTTCACATGTTTGCTGAATGCCCACTGAGTCTGTGATGCCAGAAGTTTGGCAAACTTTGCCTTAAATAATGAGGTAGTTGCAATAGTGGGGGGAAAACCCTCCAAGTAAGCATACAAGATATCTTACATTAATGATAGATATTTTAAGAGATTTGTTAGAAAATTTTTTTTCCACAGCCATAGACTCAGTTTAAGTTACAGACACTGATTTCTGAGTGAACTGGTTTGAATAACTGAGTATTACTAATCTGTACAATAAGTGACTCTCAAAAATCAAGAAGTTAACTAATCATTGCATAATAAAACTGAAAAATACCCAGCTTGTCTTTTTTTAATTTTATAGCCTTTTGATATATAAGATGTATAAGATACATAGATGTTTAAGATGTATACGAAGAGCTGCTCAAAGCCTGTGATGACTCTGCAGGCCTTTATCTTGTGTTTTCAGTGCCATGACCTTTATGGTTATTTGTCTATCAGTATTGCCCCACCTGCTCTGCCACCTTCCTTGTCTGCTGTCCACTGTTTATCATTTCCTAGGAAAGAAGTAAAACCAGCCTTCTATATAAGCAGTTTATACCTGTAGATAGACTTCTATGTGGAGATAAAAACAGATCAGCTTTATTACCAAAGTATGGTTCATGTGCTTGGCTTCATCAGCATTAATTAGAACGTGACATCTACAACAAAATATTATAGCCTAAGATAAAAAGTATCCTTTTGGAAATACTGGTACTTTTTAAAGTATTGTTTGTTATGCAACATAATTAACATTAAGTCAATAATTACCTGCTAAAAAATTCAAAATAGAGGTTTTAGTTTAAAATCATCGAATGGGATACAAACATTATATTTTAAACAGGAAAATAAGCAATTTTATCTTGTAAATTATTTCTTTTCCAAAGAAGAGCCTGCTTTGCCCTGAGATTCTCCTTGTTGCTATTTAGAATTTGGATTTCTTTTTTTAAATTTTTTTGTAGAGTTGGGGGGAGGGAGGGGTCTTGCCTTGTTGCCCAGGCTGGTCTTGAACTCCTGGCCTCATGTGATCCTCCTGTCTTGGCTTTCCAAAGTGCTGGGATTACAGGTGTGAGCTACCACACCTGGCCAAGAACCATTTTATTAAGCTCATGGAGACTAATTAGAATTCTGAATATCTCTGAAAATCTTTCTTTAAAAATATAATATTGACATATCTGATTTAATAAAATGTAAAAGCAAATAGTAAATACCACTGATTTTCCCCTTTTGGTATATATAATCCATAAAACTGAACAATAGGGGACCTAATTAGTTTCTAGTTTGTTGGTGTTTGATTTTAGGGGACCACTGAAAACCCTGTAAAGGCAGACACCATTTAAAGTTTTCTTGTAATATTAGAGAATCACAATTCCTGGAAGGGTTTATGATCCATCATGATTTGATACTAACATTGTCAGATGCCCCCCGCAATCAGTTGAGAGCTCAGTGAAGTAATGCAAGTATAGTAGAGAACAAATTTAAACAAAGTCACCAAATAGCCTGGTGTGTGTCCATGCACTTTTACCTGCTTTGGGAAAAGAGAAACTGTTACGGCACAGCTGTCCTTTGTCACCTAGAAACCTCTAGGGTAACTAGTGACAGGGCTTATGCGTTTAAGCCAGATAGTAGAAGATAATGGGTAACTTTTGTAATTTCAGTAGAAAATACAAGTGTTATTGATCAGATATTGGTTTCCAGTATGTAATGGTCACTTAAATTTTTAAGATTTGTCAGTGTTCAGTGTTTTTAAAAAAGAAATTCTATGTTTAATGTATAAATCATGCACAGTTCAGTGTGTTTCTTGGCACTCAGTTACCCACTTCTCTTAGCAATGTAATAGCACGGTGAGAGAGTTTGTTTAGATCTGTTTTAAGCATCCATAGTCTTTTTGTAGAGGCAAATACTGTAGATCATTCAATGTTAAGTACTCTGTTTTATCTTTTCTCATTTGGAGGAGCCATTAACATTTTCATTGAATTTTTCTAACACTCTGAGTAAAAATGTTAGGATTGTTGCCTTTCTGTCTACTTAATATAATCAATCATTTTTATCTTAATGTGGACTACAGTGAATTGATGGAACTCTGACTTAATTTTCATTGACACTTTACATTTAAAAATGGAATTTGTAACGTGGTAAAATGCACAGTGAAGTAGGTATAAGAAACCTTGCTTAATACTGTTATTAAGGTGTTATTAAAATGTGTGATCTTGGCTAAGTCATTCAAATTCCTGTCTGGAAATGAGGGTGTTGAACTAAATCTCCAATAATTCTAGTTCTTATGTGAACATTTCAGGTGGAAACCAGCATACAATATTTTTGTAAATTCTCCCAAGTGGTATATCTGTTTGTATCAGACAATTTGTGTGTGTGTGTGTGTGTGGCCATTTTGCCCAGAAAAGAGTGTTGGTGGGTGTGTGAGAGATACAGAGTGGCTATTTTGCCCAGAAAAGGTTATTCAGGGCACTTTTGTTTTTTGTAATGGATATTAGATTTATTAAAGCTATACATTAAAGAATGAAAAATTTTATTACTGAACTCTTTACAAATCTAACATATTTAGCAATCATTTTAAGAGTTTTTTTTATAGCTTAAGATCCCTTTACATTGCATTTATAAATTTAGTGTTTATTTTTAAGTACTTAAATTATCTAAAATTTTTGCAAGTTGAGAAGATGTAGGAAAAATGCTCTGTTTTTCCTGCCATACTCTGACAGCACAGAGCACTTCTGATAGTAGATGTGTGAGGGTATTTCCCTACACACCAGGCGGTAAACCAACTTTGAGGCAGATTCTCCAGTGGACAGTAGGTGGGTGTTCTCTAATTCAGTTCAGTTCTGACACTCTGCCTGGAGATAGCATCAGATCCCACAAGTTGAGGGCTCAGTCCCACAAAACTTGCCCCCACGTTTGATGACAGTCAAAAGCCCCAGGTTGTTTTACTTGTGCTTCTAACCAATGAGTTATAAATTGGGGTTCACACCACCCCTGCCTTGTGTTTAACTAATTTGCTAGAGTGGCTCACAGAACTCATGAGAACACTTCACTTACATTTACCAGTTTATTGTAAAGGGTATTACAAAAGATACAGATGAAAAGATGCATAAGGCGAGGCATGTGGGAAAGGGCCTGCAGCTTCCATGCCCTCTCTGGGCACATCACCCTCCAGAAGCCTCCACATGTTCAATTACCCTGAATCTCCCAAACCCTGTCCTTCTGGCTTTTTATGAAGCTTCATTATGATCAATTACATCATTCATTGGCCATTGGTGATCAACTCAGCCTTCACCCCTCTTGCCTCCCTGGAGGTCAGGGGGTGGGACTGAATGTTCCAACCCTCTAATCACTGATTGCCAAAAGAACCTGCCTGGTTCTTCAAGACCTTTCAATTTTGCCATCTCAAGCAATTTGAGGTTATTCTTTCCAAGCACATTTGGGGTCATGTTCTCAGAGGGCTGAGGCTAAGTCTTATGAAAGCATGTGGAATCTAGAGCTACAGATATCCAGGATGATTCTTCCTCATGAAAGCGATAAGTTGAGCCTAGTTTTATATTCTGCCAACAGTGACTCTGAGGCCATGCCTTCCAAGTGGGTTGGTCTTTAAATTTGCCACCTTTGCATTCAGATTCCCCATCATTTAATCCTCAAGTATGATGGGTCTTCAGTCCTCACACCCAAGATGCTTGACTGATTTATTTAATTTACTCTATTGCTTGATTCTGTTCTGTATTTTTATTTGTCAGGCTAAAATTTTTAAGCATTTTAAGCATTTATTTATTTTAAAATAAAACCTACTTGGATTTTGCATAGCTCCCATGTCTTATCTGGACAGTCACAGTTCTAAGGTCATTTTCATGAAAGTTTTAACTTCCAGTTTTCTGGAACACAAAGAATGTTTGTATCCTAAAAAAAAGTTGCACAGAGCACATAAACAGGGATTATATTTGGATTACAACCTTGATTTCTTCACATATGGTGTAATATAATGCCTTAGCTCTCCAATTGTATTATAAGGTTTTTGGCATGGACTGTATACCAGTGCTGGCCAATGGAAATGTAATTAGAGCCACATATGTAATTTAACAGGTTCTAGTAGGTAAAAAGAAACAGGTGAAATTAATTTATTTTATTTAACCCAGTATAATCTGAATGTTATTTTAAGAAATAATCAACATAAAAATTGAGTTTTTTTACATTCTTTTCTTCATACTGAGTCTTTGAAATTCAGTGTTATGTTATTCTTACTGCACATCCCCATTCAGACTAACCACATTTCAAGTGATCAATAGCCACATGTCACTGGTGGCTTCTATGTTAGGCAATGCAGTTGTATATGTACTTCTGGAACTTAGCTCTAGTAACATAATTGTTGCTATGTATGTAAATGTGTATATTTATTTTAGATGCAGATTTCTCTAATTGAATAAAATAGAAAATATTTTGAAATATATATCTTTATTTTCTTTCTCTTAAAGGCCCTTCCTTCTTCCATGATTATAGTAGCAGTTTATTGTCCTGTGATAGCTGCTGTTTTCATTGTTCTGAAGATGATCAACTATCGACTACACAGAGCCCTTGATGCCGGAGAAGTTGTGGATAGGAGTGCAAATGAGTTCACAGATCAGCGAGCCAAAGCTGAACAAGGCAACTGTTCAACCAGGAGAAAAGACAGCAATGGACCCAGGTAAGGAAACCTATGTCACTCAGTTTGTAACGATATAGATCGTGGTATGTGCACAATGGTGGGATTATTGTGTTGTACCTATTCTCTTTATATCACTTTAAGGCAGCATTAGATCTTATACTTTAGATATAATGACAAATACAGATTGTAATATTAGAACAGAACAAAGCTAACTGGCATGTTTGAGGGATTAAATCAATATCCTTGCCCTCACTACTAAACAAGTTAGACCAATTTGCCACTGTATGATAGTTACTTACATCAAAGGCCAAAGTCAATGAAAAACAGCCTAAAGAAATAATTAAGCATGGCGTATCAATCTCAAAATTATATCTTAAGCAGAGTGTAATAATATTTTACTTTTATAATCCACATTTTTCACTTAATCTATTGTAAATATCTTTCAGTTTTATATTCTTACCTTAGAAACTTAGCTTCTCCTTTCCTAGATCTTTGCAAGACTGACTTCTTAAGATTCAACTCTGGCTGGATGTCATCTCCTCCTGGAGGTTTTCCCTTCCCATCCCAGCTGAAGTATTACTCCTATTGCTCACAGTCACATTCTCTTGGTGATCTTGACCTCACCCACTTTCTCTTTGACAGATGAATCTACTTTATTCATAGTCAGAAGTTTATTGTGACCTTACAGAAATGACAGGTACCACTAATATAACAGCAGTTTCTTTGTGAACACTTGACATATATAAACTTATTTAATTCTCAGAACCATTCTATGAGGTAGATACTGTTATTATCCCTGATTTACAGATATGAAAATTGAGGTGAAAAAGGTCATATAATCTAAGCAGTTGTTTCCAATCAGCATAATATGAAGTATTTCAGGTATCAAGGTACAAGTAATAATAATGAAAAGTAGGTACTCCTCTGTTAAGACAGGTAATATTTCTGTGTATTTTCCAGTGTGTTAAAAGCCTTTGTTTATCCTTTTTCAATTATATTTTAACTTGTCCTTAACATGATTACCCTGTTTTTTCACTGAACAAATATTTTACTCTTGTAATAACTTTTTATTGTATTAATCACTATCTGAAATTACCTTAATCATTTATTTGTATTTATAAGCTTCTTAAAGGCAGGGACCTTGTTTTTCCTATAAACTATTATATTCCCAGGTCTTAAATCAGTGTCTGGCTCTGATAGGTAGGTACGCACTCAGGAAATATTGGAAGTAGTGAAAATAGTTTTTCTGTGATAATTAAGTTTCATGATGCATAGTATTCCATTGGGTAGATACATTATAATTTAACTATCTTTTTAAATTTCAATTATTTTCAAATTTAAATGTTAGAAATATCATTGTGATATTTAAATTTTAAATGATTAAATGTTTTACCATAATTTATCAAAGGTAGAATTACTAGAAAGGCTATATACACTGCCAAATTCCAAAGATTTTATTAAAATCTTTCCAAAGATTTTAGCTACTATAAGCAACACTTTGAGGGCTGCCTGTTTTGCACTTTTGACAACACTAAGTATTTAGTATTTTGAAAAAAATGTGATATCTCATTGTTTAATTTTTCCATTTTTAGATTAGTGAAATGGAAGTATTTTTCTTGTTATTGCCATTTATATTTGTTATTTTGTGAATTGTGTATTCTTCTATTGGTAGTTAGTTTTTTGCTGTTTATTTGGAGAAGATATTTATTTATGAAGGATAGTAACTCTTTTCTTCACGTTAAATACTTTCCCTCAGTTTATAGTATTTTGTCTATTTATATGCCATAATTTATGTCTATTCCATGTATATTTATTATTTCCACTTTTGATATCAAGTTTTTTAATATTTCCCCTCCCCCAAATTATATATTCACTTGTATCTACTTTCAGTATTTTTATCATTTTACTTTTTACTCTTAAGTTAGTCAATTTGAAAACATTTTTATTTAATACATTTAAGTTTATTTGTCCAAACACCATTCATTAAATAATTCATTTTTCCCAGTAATTTTAAATCTTTCTTTTTCATGTAGCATAATTACATATACTTATGTCAGTTTCTGAGCTTTGCTGTCTGCTCCATTGATCTTTCTATTTTTGTTTATACCATACTGTTTTTATCATTGGCACTTTATAATATGCATAATACTTAGCAATGTGAATTCCTCCTCAGTATTTCTTTTTTTCAGAATTATTTTGGTTATTGTCATATATATATTTACTTTTTTGTGAAATGTCTTCCTATGTGCTCATCCTACAAAAAATTCCATTAGAATTTTCATAATTATATTAAATTTGGAGAATTTAATATAATTTAACAATTATATTAAATTTGAAGAAACTCAACCTTTAAAATAGGAACATGGATGAGATTTCTATTTATTTTCATATAGTTTTATTTATCATCCATTTATTTATTTTTCTGTCTCATAGCATTTCAGATTTTTAAAATGGCTTCTGTACATTTCTTAAATCTATTCTATTTCTATTAATAAACACATACTCTTACATTATGGGTAAGCAAACAGAATATAGACTATGCAATTCATCAGCTAAGGTTTGAATCACCTCCTAATTATATGACCTTGGAGAAGTTAAACTTTTTATGCCATGGCTTCCTTATCAGAATGATGAGGCAAATGATGGTATTATCTCATAGACTTATTACAGGGAGTAAATGAGATAATATATATAAAGTACTTGAACAATTCTCGACATATGTTAACTATTCCATAATTGTTCTAATTATTTTTGGATATTATATATATTTTTCATTGCTTCTGTTTGTTTCATCTTTTAGTTTAAAAAATATTTATTGTGAAATATATACATTCCAAACAGTATATCAAATATATATATAATTTTTGAATAATAATCATGTGAATACTTAATTATCCACCACACAGCTTAAGAACTAGATTATGCAAATACCATATAAGCTTCTCACACTCCTTTCCTGTTTCATTCCATTTTTCTCTTTAAAAGTAACCATTATCCTGAATTTTATGTGAATAATATTTTCTGTATTGTTATTAATCTTTGTAGATATTCCTAAACATATATATTATTTATTTTGTCTGCTTTAGGACATTCTAAATAGAATCATACAAAATATATATTCTCTGTGAGTGGCTTTTGTGGAGAGTATAGTATTTTACATATTATTTCATTGACTTTCCTATCCTGATGTGTATAGCTAGAATTTTTTTTTTTTTTTTTTTTTGAGACAGGGGTCTTGCTCTGTCACCCAAGCTAGAGTGCAGTGATGTCATAATAGCTCACTGCAGCCTCGAACTCCTGAGCTCAAGTGGTCCTCCTGCCTCAGCCTCCCAAGTAGCTGGGACTATAGGCTTATGCCGCCATACCCAGCTAATTTTTCTAATTTTTGTAGAGATGGAGTCTTGCTATGTTGCTCAAGTGAGGCCCACCTTGGCCTCCCCAAGTGCTAGGATTACAGGTGTGGGCACCATGCCTGGCCTGTAGCTAGAATTTACTCAGAGTCACTGTCATATAGTCTACTACTGTAAGAATAGACTACAATCTTTTTATCCATTCTTCTGTTGATAGCTGTTCACATTCTTTCCAGTTTTTTCCTCTGGTAACACATTAATGTATATATCTTCTGGTACACATGTGTATATCTAGTTTATATAAACTGGTCTATAGGGCATTTTCATGTTCAATTTTATTAGGTAATTCCAAGCTGTTTGCCAATGATTTTACCAATTTACACTCTTACCAGTAATGTATGAAAGCCCTTATTGTTCCACATCCTTATGAACAGCTAATATTGGCAAACTTTAAAAATTTGCCAGTCACGTAAGTATAAATTGTGTCTCATTATGACTTAGTTAACTTTTCTGATTACTAATAAGGTTGAGCGTCTTATTTTATATATATGATCCCTTTAGGTTTTCTCTTCTTTCCAATGCCCATTTATGTCTTCAGTTTTCTTTGGAGTTGTCTTTTTCTAATTGATTATTAGAAATTTTTTCATATAGCTATACTGCTGTTTTATTAGTTGTGTATATTATAGACATCTCCCAGTTTGTAGCTTGTCATTTTGCTTTCCTTAAGATTTCTTATGATTATCATATATTCTTAAATTGAATATAATGAAACTGATCATTTTTTAGTAGTTAACATTTCATATTCATATTTAATATTTTTCTTGTCTTTTAAAATTCATGTTTATTTTATTTTTATATTTCAATTCTACCTGAAATTATTTTATTCTGTAGTGTCAGGTAAGGACTTAAGACTTACTGTTTTCTTTATGAATGACTCGTTTATCCAGTATTGGTTAAATGGACTATCATTTCTTTAGTAACTTGCAGTATTGTCTCTGGCATAAGTTAAGTTTTGAGATATGGTGGCATGTTTCTGGGCTGTCTTCTGTTCTGTTGATCGAGTTGCCTATGCCTGTGCCATTATCATACTATCCTAATTATATCTTTATAATCATATAGCTTTGTATCATGACTCTTGGTAGCCAGTGGGGCAAACTTCCCACCTTGTTCTTTTTCAGGAGTGACTTTGCTATTTTTGGCTCTTGGCTTTTTGATATAAACTTTAGAGTCTGCTAGACAAAGTATGTAAGAACTTGGTATTTTTATTGGAATTGTACCGAATATGTAGATCCCTCTGTGAGAATTTATATAATATTGAATTTCTCCATTTATGTAGTTTTTTTAAAAATGTCTTTCAGTAAAGTTTTATCATTTCTCCATGAAAAGGATATTTATTAAATTATTTTATAGTGTTTCTGCTATTATAAACTTTTTTTATAATTACATTTTCTGTTTTTTCCCCCTTAACTGTAGCAGTTTACTTTATCCAGCAACCTTATTAAACTCCCTTATTAATGGTGATACTTTGGTCTGTAGGTTATTTCTTTCTTTTTCTTTTTTCTTTTTGTTTCGGAGACAGAGTCTCACTCTGTTGCCCAGGCTAGAGTGTCATGGCGTCAGCCTACCTCACAGCAACCTCAAACTCCTGGGCTTGAGCGATCCTCCTGCCTCAACCTCCCAAGTAGCTGTAACTACAGGCGTGCGCCACCATGCCTGGCTAAATTTTCTGTTTTTAGTAGAGATGGGGTCTTGCTCTTGCTCAGGCTGGTCTTGAACTCCTGAACTCAAGTGATCCTCCCGCTTCAGCCTCCCAGAGTGCTAGGATTACAAGTATGAGCCACCACACCCGGCCTGGTTATTTCTTGATTTTCTATAAATGATGACGGTCCTATTTCTTCCTTTCTAATCCGTACACCTTTTGATTAATTTTTTCATTGACTATGACTCCTAGCACGTGGTTAAATTGGAATATTATTGGTGTACATCCATGTCTTTTTTCTAATCTTAAAGAGAATTTTTTTTTCGCCATTAAGTAAGATCTTTTTTGTAGGTTTTGTTTTTGACATCTCCTTTTCCTTACCTTTCCACTTGTAGAATCTCACATTTTGTTCTGAGGAGAAGAAATGAACAGGAGAATAAATACTTTTATTTCTAGAGCCCATCCCCATGCTTGCTGCATATGGCTATCAATTTGTTGCCTGAATGCATGAATATAGTAGGACTGCTTGAGCCTTATGGTTTTCGTTGGTCTCTCTTTTATGTGGTATAGCAGTTCAAAAATGCTTAAATCTTTATCTTAGAGAAAGAGTCAAAGTTACTAATGTTTGTATCACATTGCTAATGCTTCAGGAGAGGATGTTGAATTTTACGATTTAAATACAAATATTTGGAGACAGATCATATTTTCTCTGTTTCTCATGGCAATAATGCTTATAATATTATGAACTAAAGATCAGCTTAAACTCTGAAGCTGGATTTTAGGCTAAGTTTCCTGAGAGATATATATTCTGTTTAAGAACTTTATTTTTATCTATTAATATTTTTATGAGCACCATTTTAACCTAGATTAGGTTTATAAATTTAGTACTGTAATGGTATTGCAGATTCTGATCAAAGTCTGAACATGAGCAATTAATATGATACTAATAACAAATTAGTTTGTGAAGTCTCCTTATAATTCAGATTAGACCCCTTCTGCTTTTCTGCCTTTCCCTGTACCTGGTTTTTTTTCTTTTTAACAGATGGGGAAATTAAGGCAGAAAGGTAGAGATTCCCTGAATTTGGTGTATTGCTTACTGCAGTAGACCACTTTGCTTCTGTGAGAATTGTAAACTACTATACTTTACAGGTATGTGCTGAAATCTCCATTGCTGAAAACCTGCAAGTCTTGCTAATAAAGAAAACTCTTACTCAGACATTTTATATGTTTAGCTATATTTAGAACATCTATAGCTTGGCTAAAATTTTACTATAGAATTTGTACAGAAGAGAGAAGTACAGAAATTTTGCTAGATGATTTTTTTTTTATAAAAGCAGCTGTCCATTTTTTCCCATCTTTTTTGTTCCTTTAATAGCTCATTTCTTCCTACCCAGTGTTGACCATTAACCATTAGTTTTAGATCCTTGTTTCTCAACGGAGGATGATTTTGCCCCACCCAGGGGAATTTGGCAATGTCTGGAGACATTTTTTTGATTGCCATAACTTGAGGGAATGCTGTTGCTATCTAGTGTGTAAAGGCCAGGGGTGCTGCTAGCCATCCTACAATGCACAGGACGGTCTTCCATAATCAAGAATTAGGTGGCTCCAAAATGTCAGTAGTGCTGTGGTTAAAAATCCTGTTCTAGATAATGGTGTTTACTTTCGTTTTTGAACTGGAAAGAGAACATCAGTGCCCATTTGGTGTGAGGTAATATAGTTTCTTATAAAGAACATGGGCTTTAAAGTTGCATAGATCTGGTTTTCAAACCTTACCTCAGTCCATGCTAGTTATGAGTACCGACATTTAGGTGTGTGGAAAAAAGAAAAGAAAAGAAAAAACAGATATAACACATTGTAGAGTGCTGATAAGTATTGTTTGTTTCCTCTCCTCCCATCTGAACTCCATATGCCAATGACTCAGTTTATGTTGTTTACTCCTCTGACACCTTAAGGCAAGTTTTTATAGCTTTTGATTTTTAGTTTTTCCATCTATAAAATAAGAATAGTAGTACTTACAGATTTTAGGAAAGATTTCATCAGAAAATGCAAGTAAAGCACGTACTCCTATGATTGGAATATAACAGGTACTTAGTAAATATTTGTTTTCATTTATTAATAATAACTTTATGTTCAGATTGTAATTATTTGGACTTGCTATCAGAAGTGATGTATAAAACTAGGCAAGATTGTCTGTCAACTGACAAATGTGGTCTCACCATACAGTGGAATATTATTTGACCATAAAAAGGAATGAATGCATGCTACAATATGGATAAACCTTGAAAACATTATGCTAAGTGAAAGAAGCCAGTCCCAAAAGATTACATAGTATATAATTCCATTTATATGAAATGTTTAGAATAGACAAATTTATAGAACCAGAAGGTAGAATAGTGTTTGTCTAGGGCTGGGGAGGATGGAAAGGGTAGGAGAGTAATAGTTAAAGGGGTTTGTTTTTGATGCGATACAAATGTCCTCAAATTGACTATGGTGATGGTGTTATAACTGTGTAAATATACTAAAAACCATTGAATTGTACAGTTTAAATGGGTGAATTTATAGTATGTGAATCATATATCAATAAAGCTGATAGTGTAAACTAAGAAAGATGAGGGCGCTCTGTCCTTTCTCCAGTGTTGAGTATTTTATTTCTTAATCTGTACCTCGTCTTTCATCTTCTGATTTCCATGGATTTCACTTAGAGGATGTATTCTAGTGGAGATAATGGTAATATTGCTGGTTAATTACTCACCATGAATGCAGTGTGGTGATAGCTGCCTCTGTATACACATGGAAGATTTTTCCAGTTTAGAAAAATTCTCATTCTGGCCTATATAGCTTCTATGAGTTAACACCGAACAACTCACAGACTCGAACATATTCTACATTTCTCACACATGGACATGTGTGTAGAGAATTGGCCATTACAGTTGTAACTGAGTTCCAATATGTTTTATTTTTATAAATGGATAGCAAGTTAGAAAGCTAATTTTCCTTACTGAACATTAGCTAGCTAACTGTAGCCAATGGCCTAGAGTTAGGAACCCATTAAGTAAACAGGGTTATAGTTATGAGACCGTTAATAATAAAAACATGCTAGAATTCAAACTACTATAATAATAAATACTTAAATGGAAGGTATGCTTTCAAGCAAATGCTATTTTGCTTATATCTTTTGATTCCAGGGGTCAGAATACCTCACCTAAACAAGCTCGAGGGAATTTACTGCTCACATTACTGTAAAGTCTGCATGTGAGAGGTGTCTTCAGGTGTATCAGCATGCAGCGTTTCAAACATTTGCTGTATGTCCCCGCTTCCTTTCTTTTAGCCAGGCTCTTCTCTTTTCTATTAGTTGGCTTCTTAGGCAGGCTGTCCCTTACGGTTGTAAGATGGCTGCAACAGCTCCAGGCTTACATCTCTACTTAAGGCTAGCAGATACAGAGAAATTTCCTCTCTCAACAATATGACACTCCTGACCTGATTCATACTACCCTGTGTTGGGCCGTGTATTTGTTCCAGAACTAATCTCAATAGCCAGAAGAATGGATGTGCTGATTGACATTGACCAGTTAACTCCACCCCTAAACTTGAGAATGGGGTCAACATTACCCAAAACCCTGTGAAAATCTGGAATGAGGTGATAGAAGAATTTTGGGTTGCTTTTTTTTGTTAGCCAGGAGGTTAAATTGGATGCTGGATGGCTAGTTAGTTTATATCTACTATAATGTCCAGAAATATACTAGAACTTTTATCCTGAGAATAATAGCTAAAAATTTTATCTAGTACTTACTGTTTGTACCAGGAAGAATAAGTAAAATAAAACTTTGGGCAAAAAATAGGATTATGGGTTGTTCTGAGAGTTGTTTTCCTAAGGAAACTTATTATATGGCATTTTCTAAGTTTTTTGAAAATTGGTATGATTTTCTTTTCCCTAATTTTAGCTTCCTGTTATATTTAAGTACTATATATGGGCTTCCCCAGCTCTTTGAATCTAGTACTTTTCTATTTTGTCTTTCTATATTGCTACTACATAGCATCATTTTACTTTTTTAACTTATGCCTTTTAACTCAGCACACACAAATCTAAAATCTTAGGTTTCCAGTTTGGTAAAACAAGTTAGTACCCCAGTTAAATGCTACTTACTTAAATAATGTAGATACAAATAGCTTGACCAGGATGACTATTCTCTTGTATGTTCATCATTGTATCATACAGCTCAGTCAGACTGATCTCTTGGAGAGATCAGTTAATGGTATATCTGATTACTGTCTGTGTTTATAATTGACCAATTTCTCTTTGCTCTTGGGGGAAAAAAAGCAAATATTTCTTTGCAAGAGTGATTTTATGGCACATATATTTAGTATGCTATAACTGTAAATAAGACCAGTTTCTAATGTTGGATTGGATGTAGACAGTTTGAGATTAGAGAGTTTTAAATATTTTCAAGTAGTGATGTGGTTGTAAAGTAGTTGCCATTATCAGACGTATAAATGAAGAATGATCATTCATTCCTTTTTTTTTTTGTTCCTTGCTCCATTAAAAATCAGAAACTTCTGGTTTTATAGAAAAAAGTATAATAATATAAATAAATATAAGTATAAAGTATAAAATAATATAAATAAGAAACAAATAAAAAGAAAATCATGGTGTTAGAACAATGATAGTTACTGTCTCTTTCTCATTTTTTTCCCCACAGTGATCCTGGTGGAGGGATTGAAATGTCTGAGTTCATTCGAGAGGCCACACCCCCAGTTGGTTGCAGTTCAAGAAATTCTTATGCGGGTCTAGATCCAAGCAACCAGGTAGGAACCTGAGCTCTTCTATTTTGCCTTTTTCTCTTCCTCCTGATGGTGATCTCAGTTATTCTTATGTGTGTAATAGTCAATTAATGTTTTGTTTTATCTTTCTGATTATTAGTTTTCGATTGTTTATTAATAATATCTTTTATTAACATTCTTTTAAAGTTGACTTTTCACATTGATGAATTACATGTTTGTTGAGCATGTACCACATGCTCATTTTTAGGTATATAGTTTTAATCAAGACAGTTGTGGTAAATGCCCTTAGGAGATTTAGCTTCTAGCTTGCACCATCTTATTTACCTTCACATCATCTGTACTGGAGAGGTATAGATGTCTGTGGTTATCCCTAGTTGAAACATAGCAAAAAAAAAAAATGAAATAACTTGCTCAAAATCTCACAGTGTTCAACATGTTAATGATAAGAACTAAAAGTAGAATACAAATCTTCTTTTGCCAACTTTAATGTCTTTTTGCTCTGTAACATTACTTTTAACGTAAAATAGTAGCTCTGAAAGTATTATCTCAAAACTTGGCTAAAGCCTGGACTCTTATTCTGTCTAACCTTGGCTGAGCCTTTGCTGCTACAGCTCTCTTATTCATCCTCAACATCCCCTACACAGTTGTTCCTGCTTGCCTTCTCAGCAGATGTCTTTACTAGGTAGAGTAAAATTCTATGAGATAGTAAACTTTGTGAGAAACTTTAAAGGTCTTTTCATAGTAGAACTTTATATAACTATGGATTTTAGTGGTCATTATGTCAGCCCTTTATTATGTAGAAGAAGAAATAGTTGATTGATATCAGGGTCTAAGCTAGACCTCACTTCTCACTTCAGCTTTCCTATTGTTATACTACTCAGCTTGTGGATTGAAGCCTCCTTTCTGTTCTAGAGAGAGACTTAATCCTCTTTATTTTCTGGCCTAACTCTAATAATCTTGTAACTACACCCCATTTCTCAAGATTTTTTCACAGACCTTATGGTGTTGACCCTTTCTCTTGCACTTATTTATGCTATTATGGAGCACTTATTTATAGTACTTATTTTAGTGCTTAGCTTTTGGTGTATGCTATATGGCAGTTTATAAGCCTCTACAAAGTAGGTTTTCTTCTTTTTTCCACTGTCTAATATACTGCTTTATGTGTAGTTCACTTTTAATTAATGGTTACTAATTATCTTTATGTGTATAGGTAATAGAACTTTAGAGATAGAATCAGCCCTGGCTCCTCATTTAACACTCATTGACAACAAATGAGTGAGTAGCACACATAAATTCTGCTAACTCTATCCCATAGTGTTCTCCTCTTCTACATTGGTAGCCCTATATTAGCTAAGAACAATACTATGAAAAACACCATATTCTATGAATCAAAATCTTGAACAGGATTTTGTTTCCTAATATATTTTGATAGAAGATTTGCCCCTATTTGAATTGCATTTTCATGATTTAAAGTTGAAGTGAAAGAATTTCTGGTAACGGTTTTAGCTGTGATTTAATATAGAACAAGCAGGTTCTTAAATTTGTCTTCCTTCCATACAAACTGATGAAATGGGAGGTGTTAGAATTTAAAAGAAAAAAATATTGTGAATAGGGCTGTGACATACTAATTAGATTGATACTTTTTAAGTTTCAAATTTTACGATGCCTGTTTGAAGAAAAGTGTTACTATCCTTGATCTTGTTTAATGTTAGCTTTGTACTTTTTTCAGTGTCTTTTTGTAGAATAAAATGACTCAATCCTTGAACATGGCTGCATGTTTTATATTTTTAATTAACCGTGGCTTGCTTCTTACTGACAAATGTAGGCAGTGTCAGATTACCAAGGAATAAGGCTATATTTTTCCAGTAATTTTTTGGAGAGCCACACCTTTTTTTGGTTTTTGTAGTAGGACAGGTAAAAAGACTATAGCAGTGGCTAGCTATCTTTGGATACTCTGCCCTTGGCATTATGTCTACTGGAATTTGCCCTGTTTGTTTTAGGGAGGGAGTCCCTTCTTGAATGTAATTAAAGCATATGTACCCACAGCATACCTTTTCCTTAAAATAGAAACTTTTTACTTAAAAGTAATTTTTGAGTAAAAATTGGCCAATATTACAGATTGTGCTATTAGGATTGTAGTGTTTTCATTTTATTCTGTTTATAGCAAAGTAAAAGGTTGACATAATTATTATTACCCTTTAGAGAAGCTGAGGGGAAGAGTAGATTCAGGATTTTTGTATATTGGTGGAGATATTATCAATGTAGACATACTGTTGTTTCTTATACATATTTTGTTATATATCATTTGTTGTCATGTATTATCATAATTGTTTATGTAAATGTCTTCTGTATTGAATAATGGACTCATGGACCATGGTGGCTACATCATAGTCATTGTTATTCTTTCTTTCTTGCCATCTCTACCTTTCTCCCTTCCATCTTCTACTGTCATTTCCCTTTCCTTTCTTTTTTTCCTCCTTTTTTCTCTCCCTTGTCTTCTTCTCTTTTCTTTTGTTACTTGTCTACCTTCAGATATTTTAGTGCCTGATAGTATTCAAGGCATTTTACTTAATCTAGGATGGGGAGTAGTCTTACCCTCAAAGGGATTGTGATTTCATAGTAGATATGATATAAGTAACCAGAGTTATAGATGTGATGTAAATTACTAAGGAAATATAAGTGCAAGATGCAAAGTAATAATTGCCTTAGAAATGGTACAGAAGGGCTAATGATTTCAGAGGAGAAAATAATTATTTCCAGCTGAAGAGAAAGGCCAGGCTTTGTAGGGGAAGTGGCCTTGCCCAGTATGCTCTCTAGTTAGAAGTAACCTTTCTTCTCTGATATCCATCATCCTTCCTGGACTTTTCCTATAGCACTTATCAAAGAGAAGAAACAGTGGAATGTTTTAGTTTGTGCAAACTGCTTAAATAAATTTCACCCCCCCAAGTGTAAAGAAGATACTATTTTTTCTTAATTTTTTTCTTTTTATTTGTAGAAAATTTAACAAGTAACGGTAAATAAAAAGAAGAAAATTAAAATCATCCATAAAGTAATCAGAAAACTTTTCTAAACAAAGTGGAATTATAGTATGTATGCTGTTTGGAACTTGATTCTCTTTACCGAATGTATCATGAATGTTTATGTCATTAGGTGTTTCTCTACAGTGACACTTTGAGGAATGCATTGCATTTGGATGTACTATAATTTATATTCTTAATCCTCTGTTGTTTCTTATGCAAATAATCATGATGCTTAGATATTTTAGGGTGAAGCTTAAATAATACAGAAAAGCGTGAAGAGTAAAATTTAATCACCCCATTGTATCCATTAAGAATGATTTTTTTTTTTTTTTGAGACAGAGTCTTGCTCTGTTGCCCGGGCTAGAGTGCTGTGGCATCAGCCTAGCTCACAGCACCCTCAAACTCCTGGGCTCAAGTGATCTTCCTGCCTTAGTCTCCCCAGTAGCTGGGACTACAGGTGCACACCATGACACCCAACTAATTTTTTTATGTTTAGTAGAGACGGAGTGTCACTCTTGCTCAGGCTGGTCTCGAATTCCTGAGTTAAGTGATCCTCCCACTTTGGCCTCCCAGAGTGCTAGGATTACAGGCATGAGCCACCATGCCCAGCCAAGCATGCTGTTGTCATCAAGGAATAGAATACTCAACTAATAGTGACTTAAAGAGATAGGAGTTTGTCACCTAAATCTGGAGGTGATTGTTCAACAGCTTAGCAATGTTAGGGTTCTGGTTTGGTGTTTTCACAATTCTCTAGGCTTTTCCCTCAGGGTTACAGGAAGAGTATAGCAGCTTCAATCATGACTGTTGAAAAGCTAGGAGGCAGGCAATGGTGTGGGGTAGAGAGATTTTCCTTGGGTCACCTTCTTCGCAGACATGAAAAGATCTTTTACTGGAGCTATCCAGCATACTCTCCCATACATTCATTGACCGTAACTAGGTCATATACCTACCTCTAGACAGGGGACCGGGCCTACTTCTCATAGACCAAAAGATGTGACCAATGTCTGAACACAATAAGGAGCTTGTTAAGGAAGGAGAAAGAGAACACTTTTGAGGTTGTGAGCAAATGACTACTATGCCCATATTCAAGAAGTTTTGGGTTTTTTTTTAAAGTTTAAATTCTTAGAAGGGTGTGCGTAAAATGATATTTTTGTTTACGTGTTTATTTTTAAATTTCTATCCAGGAAATTATGTGTTTATAATTCTAGTAGAAAAATAACATGTGTTATTAGTTCTATAACTTGTGTAGCAGGTATGGTAAGAACAAAACTTTCTTTTTCAGGAAAATGCTTTTTGGCCTTTTTCATTCTGGCTAATTGTAGTGCCTTTTATAGCTAATTGAAAGCAGAAATTAGGAAAAACTGGGAGAATCAAGCTTAATAAATAGTTAAAATATATTACAAAGCTTATTTTTTATTGGCTACATCAAGAGTTTATTGGTAGTTTCAATCCATATCTGTGTGCTTATTTTTATTTACTTTTTTCACTGGCATATAACTTATACAGCATTGTACGCATCTTAAGTGTGTAGCTCAGGGAATTACATCTTTGTACATCCATTCAGTTGCCATCCAGATCAAGAACGTCCCTCATGCCCCTTCAAAGTCAACGTTAACCTGTGTTTTGAGCTTATGTCTTGTGGTATACTCCTATTTAAATTGAATTAATGAAAAGGAAGACTTGGTAAAATATAAAGTATTATATGGATAGTCTTAATTTTACTTTACAATGGTAAATTTGCCTGACTGGATTCTTTGAATCCTATGATAACAGGTTATAAGAGGAGTTGCTAAGACTTGTTGATTTAGTAACTGTCATGTTGTTATGTTTGGTTTGCCTAATTTGTTTGTGGAACTTGCAGTATTTATGTGATTTTTATGGTAGTATTAATAAATAATGGCTTTGAAATTTTAGGGAAGTGTTGTACCATCTTGAATATAAGCACTAAAACCTCAGCAATCAGATTTTAGTTTTCTATCTATAGTTTGTGCTAAAAATTCATTTATTTGTGGGTGCTTAGATTTCTATTCTTTTAAAATGTTCTGTCTACTAAGAAGTATTTACTTTTTGTCTGGAACTAAGGAAAGTACATAATGATACACTAACAGTTAATCTGACAGTAAGATTTATGTTGCTCTTTGTAACATATGCTAATATGTTTTGTCCCCCAACTTTCCCTTTATGTACCCTGAGAAGTCTAAATTTATTTCAGTTAGACATAACACCTGGGTTTGCTGTTGTTTGTAACATGAGCATGTCATGGTGCAGTGTAAAAAAGGATAATAATTGTATGGCATGAGTTGCTTGAGGTCGGAGGCATCTGGCCTTTGGGACTCCCTCATTCCTGAGCATGCAAAGGGATTCAGTATCTCAGCACATCTGTAAGATACATGTAGCATGTGCCACAGCAAACAGGTTGTATGGCTCTAATAGAACGTGGCCAAGGTGTCTGTTAATATTGATAAAAGTGACTGATAACATGTTTGATATGATAATTTTGATGACATACTTAGCCTTTTAATTCATTTTATTGACTCATGTCTTGTTTTCAGATTGGATCTGGTTCCTCTCGTCTTGGAACAGCAGCAACTATTAAAGGTAGACATAATCTAATTGAAAAGTTGCCTCTGACTTTCTATTTCATTTTTGGTTGTAATAAAGATAAGTACTGTACATTTAAATGTAATGAAAAATTATTCTTGAAATTATTTTATAGATAAGATTATATATCTTATTAACAGTTGTTTGATTTAAATTGTATTTCTCTTTCATCATCCAAATTTCACAAAAGCATTTTGCCATTTGTGTTACATTCCATGAATTATAAGTTTTGATCTATAAGAAATTTCCTTGCCTTGAGGGAAAAGACTTTCATGAATTTTGGGTAGGGTTCATGATAAATTAAGTACTTCAATGTGAAACCTTTAAATGTGGGCATAGATAAGACACTAAAAAAAGGGAAAGTTATTTTCTGTCATTTGTCCTATACATCTGAAGTAGATATATAGAACAAATAATAAATATATAATAAAATAAATAAATTCTTATTTTTACCCTATAATTTTTTAGCTTGCTAATTTTCCCTGGGAGAGAAATTTACATTGTTTCTAGCTATTACATAATTTGCTATTACATATTTGCTAATACATAAATTGCTATTACATAATTTGCATTTCTTTTTAAAATATACTTATTTTCAAAGAAACAGTTTTCATTCTTTTTTTTTTTTTTTTTTTTGAGACAGAGTCTCACTCTGTTGCCCCGGCTAGAGTGCCGTGGCGTCAGCCTCGCTCACAGCAACCTCAAATTCCTGGGTTCAGGCGATCCTTCTGCCTCAGCCTCCCAAGTAGCTGGGACTACAGGCATGCGCCACCATGCCCGGCTAATTTTTTCTATATTTTAGTTGGCCAATTAATTTCTTTCTATTTTTTTTTTTTAGTAGAGATGGGGTCTCGCTCTTGCTCAGGCTGGTTTCGAACTCCTGAGCTCAAACGATCTGCCCACCTCGGCCTCCCAGAGTGCTAGGATTACAGGCGTGAGCCACCACGCCCGGCCTCAAAGAAACAGTTTTGCGAGCTATATTATGCAGCTTTCCATACTATATGGTTTATAGTTCTGTGACAATAATTATGTTCTCTGATGGTCCATGATACTTCTTAATAGTTCAGTGCTTCTATTACTGTAATCCTTGATACACAGAACTGCTTTAGTTCATATCTACCATATGCCTTGATGTCCTTCCTCGTTTATGCCACACTGCAGCCTTTACTTTTAGTATAGGGGCCTCACATGTTTCTCTTAACTTTGTAGGAGATACAGACACTGCTAAGACTTCTGATGATATCAGTTTAAGTCTGGGCCAGAGCTCTAGTCTTTGTAAGGAAGGAAGTGAAGAACAAGGTAAGAACATTATACATAACAGTGATATTGTATATTATGGTGACCTGAGTGAATTTGTGGAATATACTGCTCACAATTTGGCAGAAGTTGATAATTTATTATGGCATTTTTAGGAAATGTTAATATAAAATGTTACTGTAGTAATAGTAATAAAGCATTGTAAGTGCTTTTAGCTTATTGGAGTTCACTTATACATATTCTGCCAAATAAACATGGTACCTTCCTATAGCAGATTGTTAATAGAAATTTTGGCTATATGTGAATTTTTTTTCCTTCTTATTCAGCTCCATTGCAAATGAATATTTTTGTTTTTATTGAGTTTTTTAAACTACCATATTTTCAGGTTTGATTTTTAATTTTCAAATATACAAGGACAAATATGTCAACCCTGTTTTCAAATGGAATTGTCCAAGATTATATTATAATCAGTGAGCCATAAGTGGATTAGAAATCTGTCTTCTATTTCTACCCGATTATAACCCTTTTGTTTTTATTAACTTATGGATGATATTTGGGCAGACAGGTTGATAAATTTCCTCTTCTTAATTATGAAACTTGTTTATAAGTTACATCACTAAATTGTGACATTTGTCCATTAATTTAATATTTTACCCAGGTTTCTTTCTTTTTACTTTCTTTACCCAACAACCCATTCCAAATGAACCAGGTTCATTTCTTAACAAGCATATTTTGTTACTGTTATTTGGAATTTTAGGTTTTTAACTCTTTTTTTTTTTTTAAATTATAGTGCCCCATCATTGTTTATTTGCTTTCATGGACTACCCCTTCCAACTCTTCCAACCCCCAAAACCGAAAAGACCTCTAAACATACAGTATGCAGTATGGTATAGATACGTTTTTAAGAATGAAAGGTGAATCAGTTACTTTGAGAATTACAGTATCATTTTCTATAATATATGTGACCATTTATATCTCAACAACTAGACAATAACCTTAGAGGGATTGGTGCCACTGCATTTAGGGGGTCATATATATGTCTTTATCTTATTTTATATCTGGAAAGTACCATGGGCAAGCAAGATTTTTACAGTTTGGCAGGTTGGGAATTATGTACATACAAATCTACCCTTGCAGCTATGAAGTAACATAGATCATGATATCTGACATTCACTGACTGCATAGTGTTGTCCAAGTTCAGGGTCAGTATACTTTTTCTGTGAA
Source organism: Cheirogaleus medius (assembly GCA_008086735.1). NCBI lineage: Eukaryota > Metazoa > Chordata > Mammalia > Primates > Cheirogaleidae > Cheirogaleus > Cheirogaleus medius. The sequence continues at coordinate 26,485,535 of VBSM01001979.1, read as the reverse complement.
GGGCCACATAGCTTTGTAAGCCATATGGTCTCTCTTGCTACTCAGCTACTCAACTCTGCCTTTGTAGAGTGAAAGGAGCCATAAAAACACATAAATGAGTGGGATGGCTGTGCTACACTAAAGCTTCATTTACAAAAACAAATAGAGGACAGGATTTGGCTCCATGGGCCTTCATTTGTAACCCTTGGTTGAAGTTCTCTTCTAAGCACTTTATATGCATTCACCCAGTTAATATTCACTGTAAGCATTTGAAGTTGATACTGTTACTATTCTCACTTTACAGATGAGCATATTATGTCTCAAGAAAGCAGTTATAAGAAACTTGCCCAAAGTCACACAGTTACAAAGTGGCAGTCCTATAATCCAGATCTAGTTTGAATTATAGGACTGTACTATATTCCTTTGTATATCTATTGAAATAAACCTATATTACACTCCTTTCATATAGTTTTATAATTTCCCTTTATTATGTAACATTTTTCCATGTTTTTAACATTTAACAAATATTGAGTATTCATTATGTTTATGGTACTTTTTTTAAGTACTGGAAAAAAAATCAGCAAACACAAAAATTTCTACCCTCTTGTGGCTTCAATACTATTAGTATGGAATCATACCTAGTGTAAGTCTATATATGTGTAAATAGAGACAGAGGATAGGGAGAGATGGGGGCTGGGGAAATTGTAATTTTGCACAGAATGAGAACAAAGATCTGAAGCAGGAGGAATGAGCTGTCAGGATATTTGGGGAGGAAGGGACTCCCTCCATGCAGAGGGAACAACAAGGGCAAAAACCCTAAAGTGGGAACATGCCTGCAGGTTTGAGAAATAACGTGGCTAGTGTGGATTGAGGGGCCAAACTGTGTAGAGTCTTATAAGCCCTTTTAAAGATGTTAGTTTTAATTTTGAGTGAGATGGTTTGTGTTATGTTTTAACAAAATCACTCTAGCTCCTGTGTTGAGAAATATATTAAAAAGGGCAAAAGATGAGGCAGGGAACTCAGTTAGCAGATTATTGCAATATTCCAGGGCACAGATCATGGTAGCGAGAAGTAAGTGTGTGTGTGTGGAGGTGGGGGTGGGGGGGATAGAGAAGGGGGCGGGAGGGGGGAGAGAGAGAGATTGTGTATGTGTGGAAAATATTAATAAGAGGATATGTTGACGGATTTGGATATGTTATATGAAAGAAATTGTAGTCATGGATGACTCTAAGGCTTTTGGGTTAGGTGGCTGGGAGGATGAAGTGCCCGTTAACTGAAAGGAGGAAGACTGAGGAGGAACAGATTCAGGGAGGTAAGAGAGGGAGTTCAGTTTGGGACATATCTGATGTGAGGAGCTATTAGACCTGTAAGTGACATGAGTAGATAGGTCTGGATTTCAGGTGAGAGACCAGGGTTGGAGTTTCAGTGCATAACTACCAAAAAAAAATATCAAATCATGTCAAATATGAGTTTGGGTTATTATAAAGTTTGTAAACTAACAGGGCAAGCCTGCTTGGGGGTTTATGTTGCCTGGCTTCCTAATCCAAATCCTTCTTCCTGGCTGTGGTTTGGCACCACCTAGTGGCAAGTGTTCGTTCTGGCTTAAATACCATTTGAGACTGGTTTGCTGGCTGGTTTGGATTTATAGGACAGTGACCTTTAGTTAGGTGGTTAGCAGTTAGTGGATTAGTTGGAACTCATTTTGTCACATGATTCAGGATGACTGGAAGAAAACTGAGAATGTATGTGCGGGGATGTTCTCTATTATTTCACTTCTAAGAAGGGGTAATCTATAATTTCCCTGCCTAGCCTCACCCATGTCTTCTCTATCTAAGATTAGAACTTTAGACCATCCTCATATGAGTGCAGGGGCTGGGTAGAAGATGGAGGAACTACTAGTTACAGGTATTTCTGAATTTTAGTTTATCGTGGGGATAGAAACCTGGATGAGATCTACAGAGTGGAAGTGTAGATAGAAAAATGAAAAGCCTTAAGGTCTGAACCCTGAGTCCCTCCAGTTTAAGAAGTCCAGGGGACTGAGTAGGAATAACTGATGAGATAGAAGGAAACCCAAGATTGTTATATCCCTGTGTTTCAAGGGGAATGCATTGATCAGCTTTGTCAAATGCTGCTAATAGATCAAGGGACATGAGAATGGAGACTTGACCATTGGATTTAATAATGTAGAGGGAGCTTGTGACCTTTATAAGCACAGTCTTAATGGAGTTGGATTGGAATCTGCTTAAGAGGGAACTGGAGAAGAAGAATCGAAGACAGTGAATATAAACTATTCTTCTAGTGAATTTTTGTAAAGGGGGCAGATACCTAATGTGATAACTAGCAGGGGAATTAAGGATAAGGGAGGGATTTGGATTTTATAAGATGATGTAAGGGAAATAATAGCATGCTTTTGTAATTGATGGGATGATCCAGAAGAGAGGAAGGAAATAATTATTTTTGTTTATGAAAGTAATGTATGTTAACTTTAAGACATATAGTTTAAGTATGAAGAAAAAATAATTTGTACTTCTGTCACTGAGAAACTGTTATTAATTTTTTTGGTGTTTCACTTTTTTGTATTTTTTTAATTACAGTATAATTCAGTGGTTTTTAATCCATTCACAAGGTCGTATACGCATCACTACTATTTAATTCTGGAACATTTTCATCACTCCAAAAAAAAACCTGTACCCATTACAAATCCCCATTTCCTCCTTCAACCAGCCCCTCATAACTACTAGTTTACTTTTTATCTCTATGCATTTGCCTATTCTGGACATTTCATATAAATGGAATTATGTATTATGTGGTTTTTAGTGTCTGGCTTCTTTTACTTACCATATTATAGCATGTGTTAGGATTTTATATTTTTATGGCTGGCTATGGTAAATCACTTTTAATATTTGTACAAACACGTGCACATACGCATTCTTTTTTTTGTCCCTCAAATATGATTTATTCAGCAATCATAATAGGAAATACAGAGAATTACAGCATATTAAAAGCACAAGAATTGTAGGTATCATGTTAAAAATTAAATAAAAGAGGCTCTGGTTAAATCGAAAGACAAATTAACTTGCAAGATATATATGTTGACTAGCTGAGGATAAAAGTACAAAACGAGACATGGGAAGTACAGCAGTCTAACTCATCAATCCCTCTTTTCAGAATGGGCTAAACAGGTTTGCAAAAGGGATGGATACAGATAACCTCCACTCCGACTTCCTACTAATTAGTGCTAAGTAGTCTTAGAAAGAAAAGAAAGGAATATGAAAGATTAAAAGAAATGAGGGAAGTAGGGAGTGTAAGGGATAGAGAGAGAGAGAGGGAGATTAGGAAAGTAAGTACATCAAGCAGTATGACAACTTTTCTGAAAGTGAAATATCTTTTCTCCATTCCCTCTGGAAGTTTGGTCACAGCGCTTTATAAGTGATGTAACCTGGAAAATTAGTTTAAAGCCCATGTACAGAAATTGATGAATTCTTTGCATTCCCCTACTTTTTGAAATAACAAAGTCTATAGATCTTAAAGTATTAATAGGAACAAAGTGGCTGTGTTTCCTGTGACATTTGAGAAGCAGCATTTCAATTTACTTCTCCTTGGAGAGATTCTGTAGCTTTACTGAAAGACAGCTGACTTAAATAGGAACAATAGTAATTAGATTTCCCAGATAGTCAGATTCTATTTTAAATGCAGAATATTTTCTAGCTGGTAAACAGCTCATTTTAAAAAGACATTAAAAGCAGTAGTTACAGTTTCTCCGTAAATGGAAATGAAAGTCCACTTTTAAAGGACCAGAAGTCACCATGATTTATATATCTATAAATGTTTTCCCCCAGCACATTGTAGATCAATCTTTACTACTTACATTTAAAATACCAATTGCATTGTAATGTCTATGATACAATTCAATTATTTAGCTGTGTTCTGCACAAGATTCAGGTAAAACTAAAGCTAACAACCTTATTCACAGAACATTTTTTATTTTTTATTTTTTAAGACGAGGTCTCTGTTGTCTGGGGTAGAGTACAGTGGCATGATCATAGCTTACTGCAGCCTCAAACTCCTGGGCTCAAGTGATCTCCTGTGTCAGCCTCCCGAATAGCTGGTACTATAAGCACATGCCACTACACCTGGCTAATTCATGGAACATTTAAAAGAGTCTACACACAACTATATCTTAAATTATAATCATGCATACTAAATACGCATATAGAATATGGCTTACACATCAAAAGAGACCTAAGTTGTGAGTTACAAAATCTCACTTCTTGGGCTTAACAGTTTCTGATTGTATCCATTTCTAAAATAGTGCTTCCCATTGTGGAACCCAGGAAGGAAGCAGGTGAACAGAAAACTCATTAGGATGGATGGATCCTCCTTCATGTCATTTAATTGAAGACCACTCTTCTTGATTTTTTTCACAAAGACAAATTCACTGAAGCTCACAGACATTGAAATATTTGTATAGTGAAAACTTATAACACCTAATTGTGCTTGACCTTTCTTGTCAGCTAATAACAAATAAAGATAGTTAATTCAGTTTGGAGCAAAGGAAAGGCTTTGCACCTGCCCAGTCAAAACATGACAAGGAAGCAGGGCCTTTGAGGGTTGCAGTTTGTTTCTGTGTAGTAAAATTTAAAAGTCATATTACATAATGGTATCTGTACAGAAAAGGGTGGGCTTCCATTTTCATAGACATTTTTCAACACACATGCACACACTTCTTGTCTCTTATCCCTTGGCTTATAATATATTTTGTTACATCTTGATGGGATGAACACCCCAGAAGGGAAATTCCATATTCCATTCTAGCCTCTGTCTGCACCGATGGCTGACAGTCTGCTTTCATGGACTGTAGGTACCGCGTGCCCTGCGTTGTGAGCACACACGTGGAGGTGATACATGAGTGCCTTGACACCACAGGAAGGGTGCAGGTTCATCTGCTGGGTTCAGAGAAAGGTTTCCCTGCCATTTCCCAGGATGAGAGCTACAGCGAGGTGTTCATCAGGACACTGCACCGGCACTATGATGCTCCATATAGCCACAGGGCTTCAGCTTCTGAGCAGTCCCGCCTTTCACTCTGTTCTCATGCGTTTGAAGTAAAGAAGGACAATCTAAGTAGCCTGTTCCCCAGCACTGCAAAATAATATTTTCCCCATAATTTTGTTTTTGCCTTCCTTTTATTTAAGACCTTGAGATATTTGAAGTTACAACACTTTGTATAAGACAGTGCAAGAAAGTAAATTTAAAAAGGCTTCATCTTCTGCACGTGTATTAGTCACTCTGACTGGCTCTAAGTGAGGAAAATTTAAAGTTGTCTGACTTTTGTCTTAAAAATTTGTCTGGCTTAATTGAAGAAGACCAAGTTGTGGAGGAAAAACTATGGCAGCAGCGCTGGCTAAAAACAGCAACTTTTGAATGTGTTTATTTGGCCAGAATTATTAGCTCAAAATTTATGTTCTTCTTTATTCCTTGTATAGAAGTCCATAAAAATGGCTTGATCCAATTACATGTTGAAAAAGGAGATATAACTTTGCGCAAAATTGTGGATATAGGATGTTGTCATGCTGTTTTCATTATCTTCTCATGTTTAAAATGATAGAAGCCATTAAGGTGTTTCAGATCTATGGATGTTTTTCTTCAGCGTTTACTAAGCCTTCTAAGTTCTTACAAAGATCAGGTGCACCTTGTGCAGCTAACTCTTTCCACCTCTCTTTGTTCTGCTGAATGATGTCCACCAGGTCATTTTTGAAGCTCCTCAGGTCCACTGCTGCAAGGGAGTAATCTGGGGAATGGGACCCATCACTCAGGCAGCCTTTTGCACTTGATTGTCTTAGCGAATCAGCAACATGTATCCCACAGTGGTGGTTAAGCTAACAATGACAACCAAAGAAACTAAAAAATACCAATATCAGGATATGAGATGGGGGAGGAAAACCTGAATAACTTTATAAAACTGACCGGAGAAGCAGGATAGCAGAAGCTCAGGCCCAGTTTTGAGCACATGCTCACCTCCTGTCTTTCCCTCCCCGCAGGGAGAGAGGGCCGCATACTCCCTGGCACACTTCTTAGTCCCTTAGCATTCTTTGTAACTCGAAGAACTGGAATTATACTTTTTGTATAGTGCTACCTTTTTTGCTTAAGTGTTTTCTCATATTATTATACAATCTTTAAAAACATTTTTAGTGCCTTTATGAAATTATTAATAGACTACATAATTTATTCAACCATTTTTTATTAGACATTGTTATCCTTTTTGTATTTTAAGAACTTTTGTAATAGCCTGAGGTGAACAACTTTGTGCTAAAACCTTATACATATATTTGATTTTATCCTTTAGCAACAATTTTTAGAAATAGATTACTGATCAAAGGGTAAGAATACTTTTTCAAGGTTTTTGCCCATATTACCAGACTGCTTTGTAGAAGGTTACACCAGTTTGCACTACCTTGAGGAGTATGTGAGTGTGCCTTTCTTATCCTAAACACCAGTAATAACAATTACTGAAAAACAGTTTAATTAGATAAAAAATAGTGTCTTTCTGTGTTGATTTGAGCCTCTTACCTTTGATGTAGTCTTTGACTCTATAGGTACAAGTAAGAAAAAATGTGTAAGAAAGTATATTTATTTACTTAAAAATTTCATAAAACCACCTAAAATTCTTCCTGACCTAAACCTTTTATAATATATTTGTTTAGCACCATTGAAAAAAGTACATGTTTTAAAGTAAGTTTGGCTGTTTCTTTTAAAATGAAAAACTTAAATTTCTGCTTTTTAAATGTCTAGGAGTGGTTTTTAAAAGTCCTTTGTTATATATTAGATTTAGTGATTTTCAACTGCTTGTTTAGAGTTGATAAGTTTTTATTCTGGAAAATTCATATCCTTGAAATATGACTATTATACCATTCCATAATTGCTTATTAGAAATATATATTGAGAGTTTATAGAAATAACATTATTATTTAATACTACAAAAAGTAAACACAATGCTACCTTTTAAATTTTGGTATTTAGAGGGTATAAGAACCCAAGTACAGTGTCAGCTGTTTGGGACAAATGATAAAGAACATGGGTTTTACTTATCTTGAAAAGTTTAAAACATAAGAGAAAGCTTAATAGGTCATTAATAAATCACAGTTTACATAGTAGACTGTAGAGGCTGTCTCTGAGTTTTTAATTATTTAGATCTAATCTAGGTTTAGATTTTTTAAAAGTTTATAAACATTTCTAGTAACTCATTTTATTTTAATCTTAGGGGGAAATATCTGCTTACATCATTGAGATTCTACTCGGAAGAGTATGACTTACTATAGAATCTGTTATTGTACTGTGTGCAGCTATGACAAATAAGACAATAATTTTTCTTTTTATTGAACTAACAGCAGGTTCAACCACCCTTGTCTGTCAAAATGTGTGTAAAAAAACCAGCTATTGTGCAGTTTGGTTGTCAAGCTATATTCCAAGCTAAATTACAATGTAGGTAGGTAGGTAGATAGATTTATTTATATCTATATTTACATTTATATGCATAGTATATATGATAAGTCACTAATCACTGCCTTGAATGATTGAAAGATATAGGAGGATAATGTATTTTTATGAGGTATTTTGTAATTGTTTATTAATAATGAAAAAGAAAAAATATACTGTTTTACCCTATTGTTGTTGTTGTTTTAACTGTTTCGAATAGCAAGATGCCTTACATCATTATATCATCTCTTGTTTGGACATTGGTCAGCCTATTTATTTATTTATTTTCTGGTTCTGATTACTCTAGGTTTTTGTTGATTTATAAAATAATTCATATTAGTTTTTTGAAAGGATTTTAGTATTGTGTTAGTGAGGTGAAACAATGATAGCTATCATTAACTATGGCAGCATTGTGCCAAGCAGTATATGTTATTAACTCAGTTATGCCTTCCCTATGACTCAGTGAGGTGATAACCACATTTTACAGATGAGGAAACAGAGGCTCAGAGGATAACCGGAGGTTAGAGACAGAGCTTGCATAGAAATCCAGGTCCATTTTAAATATAATCCTCTGTTGCCTTTTATTTTAATGTTGGTAGTCTGTAGAACTTTTTCTGAGGCCAGTTGAAGAACTCAAAGATTTGGAAGTTCAGTTCATTCCATCAGTAGAATGCTTTCTTTGTGCAGCTGTGAAACAGAAACCAGCTCTTTGGAATGACTGGCCAACTCTTAGTGAGCTGCTTGAGAAATTGTTTATACTTGATTTACTGTATGCAGTGAATTCTTTCCATTGTAAACAGTAGAAAAACAGATCATGCATTTGTGTTAACATTTCCAAATATGTGTTTGAAACAGATTTGGCAACTGATCGGAAGCTCTTTCGTCTGGTCTCCAATGACTCTTTCATCTCCATTCAGCCTTCCTTATCCTCTTGTGGACAGGACTTACCAAGGGACTTCAGTGACAAAGTGAGCCTGCCAAGTCATAGCCAACACCACCATGTTGATCAGTCTCTGTCCAGTGCCTGTGACACAGAAGTAGCTTCTCTTGTACCTTTACATTCACACTCTTATAGGAAAGATCATCGACCACGAGGTGTACCACGGACTTCTAGCTCTGCTGTGGCTTTTCCTGACACTTCACTGAATGATTTCCCTCTTTATCAGCAAAGACGTGGGTTAGATCCAGTTAGTGAGTTAGAATCTTCCAAACCTCATTCTGGATCCAAAGAATCCTTGGTGGAAAATTCTGGTTTATCTGGGGAATTTCAGCTTGCTGGTGACTTGAGAAAGAGTAATTCTCAGCCACCCACAAAAAGTGGGAAGAGCAAACCTCTGAAAGCAGAGAAAAGCGTGGACAGCTTGAGGAGTCTGAGTACACGGAGTAGTGGGTCAACAGAGAGCTACTGCAGTGGGACAGACCGGGACACGAACAGTACTGTCAGCAGCTATAAAAGTGAGCAGACCAGCTCAACTCACATAGAGAGCATCTTGTCAGAGCACGAGGAGTCTCCTAAAGTAGGAACGAAGAGTGGCAGGAAAAAAGAGTGCTGTGCTGACCCAGAAGAGAAGAGTAGCTGTCCCAGTGACCAAAGGACTAGCAGTGAAAAGACTGCCGTGGAAGTCAGTGCAAACAGTGAGGCTCCCGAGGCCAAGGACTCCAACACCCCTGAAGAGATGCACAGTCAGCGGAAGCTCAGCACCTCTGCCTCTGAAGAAGCCAATACAAATCCCCATGCAAACGAGGTTACTTCCCAGGAGGACAGACCACCTACAAACACAGTGGAAAACAAAGAGGAGCAGAGTGATAAGTCAGCTGTTTCAGTGGCTTCAAAAGTATGTAAAGATGCTGGCGGAAAGCAAAAGGAAGGAGATGTCCGACCTAAATCCTCTAGTGTAATTCACCGGACAGCCTCTGCCCACAAGCCAGGCAGGAGACGGACAGGAAAAAAACGGGCCAGCAGTTTTGATTCTAGTCGGCATAGGGACTATGTTTCCTTTCGAGGCGTTTCTGGTACCAAACCACATAGTGCTATATTTTGTCATGATGAGGACTCCAGTGATCAAAGTGACTTGAGTAGAGCATCAAGTGTTCAGTCTGCTCACCAGTTCAGCAGCGACAGCTCGTCTAGCACCACTTCTCATTCCTGTCAGTCTCCTGAGGGCAGGTACAGTGCTCTCAAGACCAAACATACTCATAAAGAAAGGGGAATGGACTCTGAACACATGCACAAAGCTCATTTGGGTCCCGAAGGAACTGGCAAAAAGCGAGCAACACGTCGGACTTCCAGCACAAATAGTGCCAAGACTCGTGCCCGAGTGTTGAGCTTGGACAGTGGCACGGTAGCATGTTTGAATGACACGAACAGGCTAATGGCACCTGAAAGTATAAAACCCTTAACCACTTCCAAATCAGATCTTGAGGCCAAAGAGGGAGAGGTGCTAGATGAGCTATCTTTATTGGGACGGGCTTCCCAGTTAGAGACAGTCACTCGATCTAGGAATAGCTTGCCAAGCCAGGTTGCATTTCCTGAAGGGGAGGAGCAAGATGCAGTCAGTGGAGGTAAGTAAACTACAAAAAGAGATTTCCCCAAGAGTCACTGCAATTTTTGGTACTGTTTATTAGAGTAGTACTTGTTAAAATAGGCCTTCTGTTAATATTCTACCTTCTCCTATGTTATTAAAGTAAACTTTATTCAATGGAGAAGAAGGTGGTTATCCTAGTAAAGGTTTTGGTATGAACACCAAGAAGATATTTTTTTATTTTTTGAGACAGAGTCTCACTCTGTTACCTGGGCTAGAGTGCTGTGGCGTCAGCCTAGCTCACAGCAACCTCAAACTCCTGGACTCAAGTCATCTTCCTGCCTCAACCTCCTGAGTAGCTAGGACTACAGGTGTCGGCCACCATGCCTGAAGAAAACATTTTTCAGTTGTAATATTTGAATATATCAATTGTTCTTGATGGCATTCACTTTCTAAACCAGTTACCACCTGTTAATGTTTTGCCAGGAATAACAAAAATTATCCCTCTTACTTTGTATAATGATTGAACAACAAAATTTATAATTATATTAGGATGTCAAACCATTTTTAGTCATCTCTATACACTGTGTGCCACTGAACTTTCAGAATTAGATCACTTAAGCTGTTATATAAGACTTTTTCCAAATATTACTTTAGCTCTGATTACGTACTTTGAAAATTATGTGGCTCTTTTTTTGTCTGTTTCTTTGGTTTTATATCTTGCTAATTCAAGTTTCAGACATTAATGAAATTTTATTTTTTTCTGTAATTTCACACTTTATTCTTAAAGTTTACTAAATCGAGGTTTGTCGTTTATGTTGGCATTTTGTATCTATTCGTTGATACATGGTGTCCCCTTTGATAACGTGCTGGTGTTTTGGTTAAAGTAATAGCTTATTTATTTCAAGTTTATGGGAAATTGTGCAAAATTGGACAGGTGATTTTATATTTTATTGGTGTGTGTTGGCCTCTTTGTTTATTTTGAAGTTGTTTCTTGCTATTTCCTTCTGTTCAAAATAATTTGGTTCTGGTTATTATAGAATTTGCTTTTTGAATAGAATCAGAAGAATGAGGTCCTCTGTTATCACCTTAGCTTTTTTAGCTTCTACTCCCATTCCCTTCAATTACGCTTGTATCTTTAGTTTTGAAGTTTATAGTCTGTCTGGCATAGTAATGTTCAGTCACTTATTAAAAGTTAAGCTGGATTTTCTTTTTTTTTTCAGTCTACAGAACATTCTGGTTATAAGCTGGATTTTCTGTTTGTACAAACATTCTGAAACATATGAATATGCTTTTTCTCTCAAAGAATTTTAATTTCATCCAGAGTATTTTAAAAGCCCACATTGTGGTAAACACTCTCTTTGTTTTTGTTTTTGGTAAAGTTTCTAACAAAGATTAATTTCTAATGGGAATGTAAAGAAATGATCTTTAGTACCTAAGGAAAAAAGTAGCCTATGAAACCTAAATATTGAGAACTAATTATATCTGAAGTGACTGTAATCATTTGGTAACAATACAGTAATTAAATTCCCTAGAGTCTTTGACCTGGATACCATTCTGTTTTGTGTAAAAAATCAGAAATACTTTTAGTGATTTCTCAAATCATATCAGATATGTTCACAATGTGCAAGAAACCATTGGATTTTAAAATATAGCTTAATTTTTAAAGTTGTTTTCAAAATAAATCTTAAGAGTGAACATGTTGTGATAGAAAATTATTGCTGTTCTAAATGTTGTTGAAATGTAAATACTGAAAAAAATATACACGAGATATAGTAAATCCTAATGTCTGTGTATTTAAAATGTCATTCCTTTTTCGCAGGGAATGTAGGGTGTCCTGTTTTTAGAAATAGTCATATGCAAGGTGTTATTTGCTGCTCCGTGCAATTCTTTGACTAATATAAGCCCTCATTTTTTGAGGTTCCAGCTTTTATTTTCTTTTGTTTGTATTCTTTATAACCCCATTAAATGTTAATAAGAAACAAATAATGAACTAAAAATTGCCATCTACTTTATTGGAAGAAATGTATTATAATAGTTTTGTGAGCTATTGAAAAATACCTTTTTGTTTAAGGAAGGCATTGCAGGGGCTGTTTTAATTTGGATTTCGTTGGGTTTAGAATAAAAATAAGAGAAAACTAAACTACTTAAATGTGTTGGAGATTTATACTTAGTTGGATTTTATTACAACTAAATATAGGGGTTTTGTTGGGAGGTTATTTGGGCTCTTTGGAAGGTTGGAGGCAGTGGGAGGGCATTTGTTTTTAGTTTTCATTTTTAAAACTTACAAAGAATCTCAAATACTTGTTAAAGATATTTGTTTTATTAGCATTGCTTGCTACAGTACTGTCTGACAATTTAGGAAAGCTGTTTTTGGCCTGTATAGTATTCTTCCTTACTCTAATGTACTCCTGAAATGTGTTAACAAAACACATTACTGATTGGCCATTCATATGCCTATACATAAACCATAAATAGATTTTATCCTAATGAATTTGAAGGTGTTGATGAGTTCCCAGTGATTTCTTTTTGTTTTGTTTTTAAAGTGGGTGTTGTTGGTAACATGGAGGGATGGAATTTAGAAAATGTACTTTAAAGTACTAAAATAAAATACTCTAAAATAGGAGCTAATCTAGTTTAGTGACATGGAGTCATGTACTTTTGTTAGAGGGCTCCACTGTAATCGTGACTCTAGGAAAGCTACTTCCCTTCTTGAAGCCTCAATTTCCTCATCTTAAAATGAGATGATACTAGTGTCTCCCTCATAGGGTTGTTGTGAGGATTAAAGGAGTTAATACACATAAAATGCTTACAACAGTGTCTGGCACATAGTAAATACTTAATAATGCTGCTATTACTATTATCAAACAGGCCAGTTTGTTATGCTTTGCAAATGTATCCTGTCCTTGTTTAACCTTATTAATTCAATGGTATAAAATTCAAGTCGAAGAAAATGATTAAATATAGAAATAAAGTAGAGAGTCTAATTGTACCATTGTGAAAGTGGACAATAGTGAAAATAAAAATAACATCTGAATTCCTTATTTCTTATATAATATCAACAAAAAACATTTTTTATTAATATCTAGTAACATGGATTTTAAACTTACTTTGGCAGTAATATGTCATATAACTTAGGTTTTGATATTGAGTCACATAGCAAATGATTGTTTTCATTGGCCCTAACACCATTAATCAGGTATTTTGGGAAACTAGGATTTCATCAATAATGATCTGTGTTTGCTTAGGAAAATGTTTTAAGTTCAAACTAAGGCATTTTCTATTGACCTCTTATTTTGTACCTACTTTTTAAAAATAATTATAAGGAATATCTTTAGTAATTTATGACTAATTAAGAATAAAAAAGTATACGCAAGTTATATACGATAGAAAAATGTTCTGTGTTTTCTAGCCTGTATTACTTTTAATAAAATCCTTTTATTTTTGGCCACTTAAGCTTATATCCTGCATGATTCAATACCATTATTATGGCATATTTTCTATATCAGTTATCAAAGAGTAGTCAGAATGGAGAAATTTGTATTTACTTATTATTCTTTGTACTTTTTTCTGAATTTCTTAACCCCTATTTCTCTGAGAAAATTATTTGAAATATAATGTTTGGGTCACTATTCTCTAACCATGAAATAGGATCCTATTATAACTAAAGATAATGTTTAAAGAAAAGTCAAGTCTTTTCAATAAACAGTTTATGAGGGTTTGTGCTGTACATACAAACTGAAGGTCTATTATTGTATACCCAAATATCATTGAATGTTAGAAAGCAAAGAAAAAGACCAGTGGACAAGAAAATGTGAATTAAAGCTTTTGCACTTTAGAGGGACTCTAAAGTCTAATAAACTTAATTTTCTGATTTTCCAGTTTACGTGGCAAGTTAGAAGAAGCAAATTAGTAGAAGGGATGGGTACTTGTAGAGGCTGACATAATGACAGCAGAAGAAATACACAGCTAACCCTAAAGGAAGAGCTGTAATAATTATACAAACCAAAGCAAGAAATGTAACAGTATGCAGTTGTTAAATGCAGGGGCAAACTATCTTTTTTATTTTAATAGTGTTCAAGGACATGATAGTATCATAATTTACTACTATATTATGTTATAATGCTGTAATAATTGTATATATAGCTGACCTTGATTCATTAAAAGATTATGTTTTGGCTATACTGTGAAGAAAGCTTAGACATATATACAACTGCATAGAAGAATGCTCATTAAATACAGTAAAATACGCTTGGAAAAATTATCTTCCCTTACAAAATTATCAAGGAAAAAAAAGAAAAGTATTTTATTGGTGAAGCATATTTGCCGTTTATATATAGAATTATATATATTATATTTTATGTTATAATTATATATAGAATTCCTCAAAACAGCATGCGCCTGATTTTGTCAAGTGGAGAAAACATTGTAGAATTTTTCTTTATAGCAGCTGTGAAGTTTCGGCTAAGGAATCGAATGGTTACATTTTGATACCACCTCTAATTACTGACTGATATTCTGGCATTAAATCTGTGCCTTGGTTTCCTCAATTGTAAAACAGGAATAAAAACTGTCTAGGCCTATCTCACAGTTAACTATCAGACTCTAATGAGCTTAAACCTAATGAGCTTATTAGAAGTGTGAAAATGCTTTACAAATTGTAGATTCATTATGTAAACTAAGACACTGATGCCTTTGAATTATTTGTAAGGACATTTCCCTTTTTAAATATGTCACTTTAAATATATATATTCTTCACTAATGACCCCTTATTAGGTGAATCTCCTGAAAATATATGCAAAATTATATCGGAGAGAGGGTTGATATTTTTCATCCTGTTCACAAAAGATTAAAAAAGATTAGTAACCATCTATGAAAGTAAGTAATCCTTAAACTGTATCTTTTAGGAATTGTTTTGTGTGAATTTTGACTCCAGAATATCATCTGATTTCTTGAAAACATCTCATATTTGGCTGCTGCATTTGTGGAAAATATCAATAAGGATATGCAAATTCTCTTTAACTCACAACACAACTAATAATTTTGTTGTTGTTTGCCATTATTTATTGGCTTGTCAAGAAGTAGAGTAGTCCTTTAAAATGTTTTCACAGATGGAAATTATTTTAATTCAGAATTGATGCTTAGAAGTTGTGCAGTAGGTTCTCATTGTTCTTTTAGTCTCTCAGTAACTGACGCAAGCATTTGTTTTTTCATTAGAACAAAAATCTTTGCATGTTAATGTTAGCATTATTCTTGGCTGACACAGAAACTAAAAAAGAGAAAAGCTGTTTTAAAGTAGATTTCATGCCTAGACTAAAATAGTTCTTTTAGAATTTTTTTGCAAAATTATTGGAATGTTCATTTTTTACATAGCAATTTTAAGTAAAATAGTTTTTACTTTGGAGAATATTTGTGTATTTCAGAATGTTTACAGATGTCTTTTATTTTTGTGAGATGTATATATATTTATTTAGTTCATACTTTTGTTGCCTTTCTTAAAAATTTAATTTCCTAATAGCGTTTTTTCCTGATCTTTTTGAAGTACCAACACACATTTTTATTTTCATGGTCTTCCCAAATTTACTCCTTTTTCCCCTACAATAAACATTTCTCACCAAAAAGAACAGTTTTCTTGAGTAGTTTTCTCTGCCTAAATTTTTATCAATTTATTTAATTGCAGTTGGTCTATTGTAAGAGGCCAAAGCAGTACCTAACAACTAGAAAGTAACTTATTATAGATGAATCCTTTCACTTATCAATCACCTATTTGATTGACAGTGATTTTGAAGTGGCGTCTTTATCTGTTGTATTATACTATATTTTACTTTTTGAAATAGAATTTGGACAACCCTCACCTTGTACCTCACCAAATTGTGTTCTTTTATGCATTCCAGCCGTTCTTGAAGTATATGTGTACTTTTAATACTTTCTCTTTTTTCATTCACAGAGTAAAGCTAACTGACAGTCTGTTGTTTTGATGCTCCTATATAAAAATAAGTAGTTGCACTACAATAAATCAGTATAGAATGCTTAGACTTTTCCTTAACTGAGGAGGTAATTCCTGAGGTGGGATGTGTGTATTGTGGATGTTACTGTCTTTGTGGTCTTTAGGAATAGACCGGACCACAGCTGTCTAAAATGTTTGAGGACATTTGTGCGTTGTCCATGAATTGCACTTAGGCACACAGTAAGTGCTTAAACTTAAATGAATGTTTGCATCACTGTACCAAAAGTAAAGAGTTATATTATCTGAAAGTCCCTCTTAAACTTTTTATGATTGTAAATTCGGTCTTTCGAAGTCTTTTTTTTAACACAAATGATAAACTGTTGAAATTTTGAAAAAAATACAAAAAATACATTAAAAACATACAACTCTCTCTATATTCTCAGAAGTATTCGATAACTGTCTTGTCATTCATGGGTTTTGCATTACTTGAATGTTCACGATTTTTTTCTCCTTTACCTATGCATGCATAAAATTTAATTGTACCTAGGGTACTAATTTTTCACTGTTTGCATTTTGTACTCTTGCTATTGAAGTAGTTAATTTCATTCTTCTTTCCCAGAAGATACTGAATTTTAAGCAACCAGTTTTAAAACTATTTTCTCCCTCCTCACCAGTTCCCTAGTTAAAATATTTTTTTTTCTCCTATAAAGTTAAGTGGGTCAAAAAGAGTTTATTACATTTGGATTGTGGAAGTGAATTTTCATCAAATGTGACTGTAACTTATGTGACTGTATCTGCTTATAGTAAATTATTTTAAGCTTTAAAGACACTCCCCACCCATTAGCTCTAGTAGAATTGGACCCTCACTGGACCCTATTTCAAATAGAGATGTTCTATATAAGTGGCACATTCCCAGTGGGGCATGGCTTAATCTTACTTACTGTGGCCATAAATTATAGCATAGCATTTTCAATTGAATGTGTGATCCTAGCTACTGTTAAATCAATTGCCATGTAAACATTTTGAAAACTGTTTTAACATTAGGTATTTATACCCTAGTAAAAAGGAAAACATAAACAGTAATCATAACTCCACTTTAATACATTGTTCAGTGGATACCTAAACTTTCATCTTGGTATGTTTTTAAGACTATTAAGAAAGTAAGTAATGTAATATGTAGCTATTTTGCAGATAACAAAGTATAATTGGTATATTATTAGCCAAAGTATAATTGGTATATTATTAGCCAAAAAATTATTTTCTGAAGAGGCCAAAGAACATTTTGACTAAAAATGGTCACATTTCTCATGTAGGAGGAAGATAGTAAAGAAAACTATCTTCTATTTCTCTTCTTCCTGTTCTCAGTATTCAGTGATCATATACTGCTCTTTTCTACATCCTTCCAAATAATTTTAGTGCATTTTATGGACTAAATTATCTTCTATAAATTATGCCTGGGCAAATTTTACTCTGCTATTTTGGTTGAAACAGAAAATCCACAACTAGAGAGAATGTTTGAAAGTTTTTTAATGAAGTTGGATTGGCCTGTACATTTAGCACAATAGTATGTTATTAAATAACGGTTTAAAATAATAATATAATAGTTTATAAGAACTACAGAATGGAAATAGTATTTCACAAAATAAGTATTGAATTGAGTTTTTAAATAGTGACTTAAAATCCATAACCTGATTTAACCTTGCTGATGTCTAAGAACTGTTAATAGGTATACCAGTTACTCATCTAATTTTTCATTTCTTTCCTCAACTGGCTTGTTTTCTTCTCTGTTTTGTTTCATTCTTCAGCCAATGACTGCCTTGCCCAATAAGTGTTTTCTCCTCTGTGAGAAAATGATGGTGGCATTTTCATTTCATTGAGGTCGTGGTTGTCAGGAATTGGCAAAGTATGCAGGGTGCCTTGTAGATATGGTAACAAAAAGGCAGCCTTGACTTTTTAGATCAGCACTGTCCAATACAGCTTCTGTGATGATGGAAATGTTCTGTATCTGCAGTGTCCAACAATGGCAGCCACCCGCTACACATAGCTAGTGAGCATTTCAAGTATGGGTTCAAGAATTCAAGGAACAGAATTTTATGTTTTATATAATTTTAAATTTAAATAGCCACATATGGCCAATGGCTACCATTATTGGACAGCACAGTTCTAGATGACCAGATTCAGTCAGCATCATTTGCTCTCATAAGTCTTATATAAATTTTGTATGCAAGAGCTTCTACCCCATAAGTAACAGCTTTTTCACATATAAAGGAGCTTTCATGTTTGGAAAGAATGTTTCTGTACTAATTTGTTTTGTCTTTATTCATATTTGCCGACAAAATACCCTTTCTCCAAATCATAATGATTCCCAGAGTACTTAGGTCACACTAGGAAATGATTGTTTTATATTGAAATGGATGAAAATCTTTTATGTTTTGTTTTAAAAACCCAAATCAACCAATATGTATGATTTTAAAAAATCTATGTAGTTCTGCTAAGCCATTGTTGTGATTTTCTCATTGTTGTATGCTTGCTTTTAGTTTGTACTTTATTGCTTCTAGATTAAGCTATGAGTTTATATACTTGTCATTTACCATTTTGCTGATAATTTGCTTCCTGGTGTTAAGAGTACCAGGGCCCAGGGCATCAAGTTGAATAAAGTTTGATGGTAGTGAAGAACCCTACAGTTAAGATACATTCATGCTATGTCTAACATTTAACAACTGGTTATGCAACCTTGCAGTCAGAGGTTTCCTTTGATGCTGCCAAAGTTATGGCCCGGGGTATTGTGCGATATATTTACTGCCTTTCTCCTTGGCATCAACAATGAAGTACTCCTTTTGCTGCTTTTACTGTCCTCATGAGAGTGAGAAACAAGTGCCCCATTCCCATTAGTAGAAACTAACAAATACTGTGCTTTTAAGGCTGGCTTAAAGGGGGAATAGAGGTATATGGGACAAAAATAAATGAGACTTTCAGGAAAAAATTTAAAGCAACAAAGATCTTAAAAATAGGAAATTGAAGTTGAAGAGAAGATGGTGAGGCTAGCTAATAGATCAAAAACATTATTTTTAAAGAAGCAGTTATCTTTAAATAAATGACACATACCTTTGTGTATTACTTAATATGATAAGCCGGCAGTGTACATATGAAAACAATTCGGAGTAATTAGACAAGTTTTCTTTACCCATGAGGGTGGGAAGCCAAGGGAAAGACAGGCGCAGCTGCTATTTACATCTGACCTAGGCTCCTATTTGACCTAAGTCTGTCTTGATGCAGCAGCACAGGCCAGCGAGGAGGCGGTGTCATTTCGCCGTGAACGCAGCACATTTAGGCGCCAGGCAGTACGGCGCCGGCACAATGCAGGGAGTAACCCTACCCCTCCTACATTGCTCATCGGATCACCCCTAAGGTATGATATTTTGAAATTCCACCAAGTTTAGCATGCATGTAACAGATCTTCTAACCTATTCTATCAGTCCCAAGAAAGCATTTTGAAGAGCCTTTTCTTTTCCTGTTTGTCTCCTATACATTTAAGCCTCTTCAGGTTTTCTCTGCATGTGACCATGAGCCTATGACATTATGCATGCCTTATGTTGCACTATTTAAACAAAATGATCAGATTGGTTTAGCCAATTTTAAATTGCAAAATCACTTTAGGACCGTTATAGAAATGTAAATAGTAGGCCTTATATCAGTTTTTCTTTTTTTCCTACTCCAAATTAATAACATTAATGCAACATCTTTGTCTAGCATCTAGACAGTATTTAATATGAACAATTAAAAAACCAAATGGTGAGCTTGTTGAGGAATAACAGATAACTGACTTCCACTTGATAAGCCAGTTTGATTATTTTATCTCACTAAAATATGATTTATTTTATATTGCTTAAAACTTGGTGTCTTTTATTTCATAATAACCAGGACCTAGTAAATGACACAGAACTAAAATACTTAGTTTATGTAAAGTGTGGTCAATTGGATATATATATTTGTATGTCCATTTTTGTTGAATTTCTCAACCACTATAGTGTATTGAACAAAAACATTTTTACATTTTCCAATAATCCTAAGTAAGAAAGCATCCATTCATAACATTAGGGATAATTTTCAATTAAAGTTCTAGTAACTGTTTTATTCTTAATTGTATCAAATCTAATGAGCCCATGCCTTGAATTAGAAATGTAAAACTGTATTCAGAAGACTTGTACTTTACTTTAGTAAAGTACTTGTACTTTATTTTAAAAATACAGATATGAACATAAATACTTTACATATGCTTGCTTAAACAGTATGTGTATTATACCGTATATACTTTTATTAACTTCTATGCCCCAGAGCACATTATATAGATTATTTTTCTTCTACATTTTAATTTAAATTAATTAAATTAAATTTTAATTTAATTTAAATTGAAAAGGAAGAGCATTTGATGAAATAATTGTTAGTGAGTGCATGGTAGGTTGGAAGATGTAAACCTCTTCCCTTGTTAAAACCTTGTTCTTGAAAGTAACAAAATCCTTCTTTCTTTAAAATATTACTTTATTTTATATTCCCCTGAGATTTAAGACTTACTTTCCTAGATTTTACATTACAGTCAGGGACTTCATCTTTCATAGGTCATGTACCTAATTAATCCTCTAGTAATACATAATTTTTTAAAAGTAATATGGATTAATCAAACCAATATTTAAAATATAAAAAGGAGAGGACACCAATTTAAAAGAAACATTTGGTTCTGGAAACCTTTTCTGAGCCCCTTTGCTTTTTGTGAGCCCTCCTCTTCTCTTTCCTTGTAAGCTCCTGCCCTTTTCTGCCTCCGCTTGAGGTAATTTTTCTTTCTGTTGCTGGATTTGGGCATAGTCCCAACATGCAGAAAGAGCTTAGCATTTTATTTTACTTTTTCTATTATATTTCTAACTTCTTCCCCCCCCCCTTTGAATAATACTTGCCATAGATGACAACTTTGCTTTCTTACTTATTTTATGTTGTTATTTCTTAAACTTTTTTTTTCAAACCTTCTCTTTTTGGTCTTTAAAAATCCTTTCATTCTTTGCCACAAATGAGCCCAGTGGATCCCACCCACCAAAGAATTGTAGACAAATGAGTTTTCTTCTCTATCTGGTGGAATATTAAAGAGCTGTGTTCTAACTCCAAGCAATCACATACAATTTTCCCATGTTTTTCTAGGGCTTTAAATACATCACTGTTTAAATAAGGATATGGTGTATAACCTATTTCTAAAGTGCTTACGTTAGAATTTTTGGAAAGTAGTCTCCCAGTAGTCAGCATGTAGTTTTTGTTGATGTTCCAGGATTATTTCTAGTATAAAGGTTGCATATGTCTTAAATCAGCTGTCCTCATCCTGGGTGAAGTAAAATAAAATTTAGCTGTGAGGGATTAGAGAGAAATACCAATTTATTAAAATCATTTTTTATAATTGTGAAAATATTCAGGTAAAGTATATTGGTATTATTTCTCCCTGTGAGTTACACTTGATCTTAGCCAAAAGACCAAGAAGCGATTCTCAGTGCGAGCTACAGAATAATAATAATTTCCTCTTTAAATAAATGTAGGGTGGTATGGTCATTTAAAGTTTAGAAAACTTGTTTGTCAAAAAGAAATGGTATAGATGTGGCAATACTTTCATTACAATTACTATATAAATACTAGTAAAATCTGCTAACTTATTTTAAACTTTAACGAATAGTTTAAAAAACAACTTGATAAAATATATGTCCCCAAGGATTAGGAGTGAATTATCAATTTCCTCACAAAGGGAAATTGCATGTATTTTATAATGCTTGTAAGAATATACTATTTCAGAAATTTTTTAAAGTTTTTTTTTGTTTGTTTAATTAGCCTTAAAGGTAGGTTTTATAGACCCTTGCTAATTCTTCCCAGTTATTAGGGCTAAAAAAGACAAATATTTTAAAGTTGTATGATACAGATATTAAGAGTTAGTTTTATATTTATCAACCTAAATGTGATTTCTTTTTGAATTCTAGTTAATGGACTGTAATGGAAAGAAATCATCAGTGTATTTTGGGGAAGGGGAAAAGAGCTTTAGTGTATTCTTAGACTTATTTTTAAAAATATAAGATGAGGGGGAAAATACATAAGATTGAAAGATCTCTAATGAAATACGGTCATAGTAATAACTGAGAGTCCATGATTAGGAATTCATAGGGATCATTTTATCTTGCTCAGAAGTGAATCCACCAGCTATTTGTTGTATGTGTACTATGTTTAAGACATTCTTTTGCATTTTCTCTGGAATCTGGAGATTCATAGAAATGATACACTCCTGGAGTTTACATTTTAGTTGGGGAGACCCATACAAAGATAGCTAGCAGTGTAAGGCAAAATGTATCAAGGACCAATTAAGTGGAATAGAGGAAGGAAAGATGAAGGCCACTTTTTTCTGTCATTTCAATTAGAAAATGTTAAATAGTAAGATTGCATGTTAGTGATAGCTGATAGTTATAGACCTAAATTTCTACCTTTCCCTTGGCAGTGTTATAAAATAGTTGCTACCTTTTCTCAAACTGGTAGTTATGACATTTAATTGAAAATGTTAAAATAGATTAATTCATGCCAATTATTAAAGATGAAGTACAGCCCCCCTGGAAAATGTTTTCTAACAATTTATGCAAAAATGAAGGCTTTTTTGTTGTTAAAGGATTTGAAAATAGGAATTCAGGCACAGGAAGGGGAAAAAAAGAATATAAATGTATTTATTACCACTGATCTGTACACTTAAAATGGTAAAGATGGTAAATTACATATGTATATTTTACCTTCATAAAATAATTTAAAATAAGAAAATAGGAATTCAAGGAACATAAATATTTTGTTACTAGCTTTTGATGTTCAAAAACTTGATGTTTATAATCACATAGATTTTGGCTAATTTCCTTTATTTCTTTATTCTGGAATTGATTTTCCTGGATTGCCTAATATTTTTAAAACCTTTTTGTATACTTGGATATACATTGTGCATCTCTATGTTGAAGATTAGTGTATTCTCAAATATGTTCACGTTAAAATACATCTAACTGCTGTATAGCTATTTTGCTTAGGATTTTAAGTGAAAAAATTGATAGAAAAATTTGTGAGTACATATTCTAAAAAATTCTACTGTCGTCTGAATCTGAAGGGTCAAGGGACACAGTACTTGAACTGCTTGAACATTTTTTCCTCACTGTTTTCTCCCTTGTGAAATTTGTTTATTTTGGTAAGATTCATGGATAAGTTTAGATAGATTCTGAGGAAGAGTAACAGATTTACTGTACGTGTATGTAAAGTAAAAACTTATCCCCCAAATCATCTCTTGACTTATATCTATTGTACAAAGATTCTAGTCTGAAGAAATTATTAAATAAGTACTTTCATAGTTAAGGCTCAGAAAAACAATGCCAGTAAGGATTGAAAAGTCAGTATTTTCCAGACTTGGTTTTTTCGTATGTTGTGTCCATTGTTATGCTCTGCTTGGAATGTGTACTTTTCATTGGCTCTAAAAGAAGCCTGAAAAATGAATGTTCCAGGTAGTTATGGTTAGTAGAACTTTCTGGGATGATGGAAATATTCTGTAATCTGCCTTGTCCAATATGGTAGATACTAACTACTGACTGTTGCCCACTTTGGTAGCTAGTAGCTGTGGTAGCCACTAGCTATGTTATGTGATTATTGAGCATTTGAAATGACTGAGGAACTAAAATATTAATTAATTTAAGTAGTTACAGGCTACTATACTGGACAGTGTAGTTCCAGAGTATATTCTATTGCCATAATCATAGGCTTAAACAATATATAAGTATTTTCTACTTGGCCTTTTATTTCATGGTTAGTCTGCAGCAGATGGACTTGTTTTATATGCACCAGAGAAGATATTACATTGAATTCAAAGGATTAGAGAGAACTTGATACTTATGAAAAATGATAAAACAGTTGAATAAGGCCATCCTCAGTAGCGTTCTTCTTTTGTTCTAGAGGTCTACTAAGTTTAGTTACAGGCTCTGCAATTGTTCAAAGTAAACTTAAATTGACAGAATGCAGAGTCGTAGTGAACATCATGTAGAGAATGACATATAATCATTATACTCAAAATGATTTCATGAGTTTTGTCAGTTTAAATTTGTCTAAATATTATACTAAGAACATTAAAATCCACAGTATCTTAAGTGTATGAAAATATAAAATGAATTAATAATAGTTTCTTAATTATTTAGAAAATTTAGATAATTTTATAAAAATTTTTGATAAAGTAAATTTACAATAAAATACGAAGTATTTAAATTTTTTATCAAATTTAAAAAAGACTGTAATATCCTTTGAGAAATTCTTGGTTTCTAAATCATTTTTAAGATTTTCTATAATGATGGATCCTTTTTTTTCCCCCTGTGAGATGGGGTCTGGCTGTGTAGCCCAGATTGGTCTGGAATGCCTGGGCTCCAGTGATCCTCCCACCTCAGCCTCCTGAGTCTCCTGGCAATGATGGGATTCTTGTTAATGAGACTACAATATGGATTGGAAAAGGAAATAAACTTTGTTAAGGGAACATAATTTTTAACTAACACCTTATACATGAAACATGTTGGCCTTATTTTGGAAATATGTAGACTTTTTAGATATAACACTTTATGTTAATTAATTCTACTTCTGTCAACATCCCATGGCCATTTGTATTTAACTTGGTTGAGTCAGTTATTCTGGTTTTCTTGTGCTAGTTTGTGATTTTCTTTTGATTCAGAATTTGGTTGCATTTGGTAAAGATTCTTTGGTTTTCAAATGCATAGAAATTTTGTTTTATTTTGAATTGGAGATCCCAGAATAGTTGAAAGAACAATTCTAGAATTATTACAAGGCTATAAATAAAAGTGCATATTTAACTGAAAAATATGGTTATCTATTGGGGACCAGCTACAACACACATAAATTGAATGTACTCATGATTCTTTTTGGCTGCTTTCTTTTTCTTTATACTAAAATTTAGTAGGCTTGAGGAGGAAAAAAGTTGCAGATTAACCAGTTTACATATACATTAAATGTTTACTACATTCATCAGATACGAATCAGATTTATTAAGATCAGAAGACTTAAGTCTGTCAGTGTAATCTGTATTTTACAAAGTGTTGGCTCTTTCTTAGGTTACATTGAAAAAGTGTCTTTTTGAAATCAGTTTTCTATATTGACTTCATTCTAGCTGTTGTTTTCTCTTTTCTTCCCTGTAATGTCTCCCTAATCCATGTTTTTTCCTAGCCTTCAAGATGGTCAGCAAGGCCCGCAGTCCACAGCCCAGGTCAAAGTCCAGTCCCGCCCCCCTTCCCAGGCTGCAGTGCTCAGTGCTAGTGCCTCCTTGCTGGTGAGAAATGGGAGTGTCCACTTAGAAGCATCACATGACAATGCATCTGCTGTAGGCGGTAGCAGTTTGCACGATGAACTTGGTATGCAGGCCTTATGTAATCTTGGTGATACAAAACTTAAATGCAGCAGATAACGGGTAACAATGATTGCAGTTTTTTCTTGAGATAGCTTCATTTTGGAACTATACATAGGAGCACTTTTTATACAGGATTTGCCCTTTGTGTAAGGAAAATTTGACTTTTGCTCTTTTCTGTTTCTCTTTACTCTTATTTTGCATTTTCTCTGAGTACGTCCATTTTTAATAGGTACTTGAGTGTCCTCTTAAAATGATTTAGGCAATTCTATTATCACAAGGCATTTGTGCCATGTGGGCAAATGTTGATTTTTTTAAAAAATGATTTTGACTACACCTTAATTTCTTTGAATTCTTTGAATGTGCCATAAAAAAAGGAAAAATGCTTTTTAATTATCTATTACTAAAGAATCTTTCAGGCATTCTATATTTAACAGTATGTCTGTTACCTGTAGTAGGAGATATTATAATTCAAAATGCAATATTCTGAGGACATCATGGCTCCATATTAGTATCAAATAATAACTTTATAAAGTTTATTTCTTTTTCTTGTTAATACTTCTATAAATATACATATACATTATTAAATAGTGTCAGGTGTGGTATCACTTAAAACCTCAGTAATACATATCCACTCAAATGTCTGCCTTCTGCATTATTTAAGGATGATATTTTATACTACTTTGGTTTGTGTGTCTCTATATAGTCCAGCTTTCTTGTGCTCATAAATAATGATTTAAGTAAATATTAATATAATGAAAAAGAAAATCTTGTTATTCAGAAATACTCACTTGAAAGCACTTACTCATTATGATTTTATTATCCATGTTATACCTGCTTTTCACTTATAAAGGTGATAATCCAGTCGATGCTTTAACTAGACAGATATGAAGTATAAGGTACCCAAATTAGGTTTAATAAAACTTTATATGCTATCTATTCATTGACTGTTTTTCCATTTTGTAAAAGTATTTAGTTACAGAGAAATATTAATAATATGTATGCATATTGATGAAAATAATCTTTAGCAAATCTTACAGAAACTTGAAAATGATCATCTAAGATATTTATAATATTAGAATGTATGGTAATTTCTAAATAAAATGAGAAGGCAATAAAATATTTTAATTTTAAATTTAGAATGCTTTTGCTTTTGAGTTTGGAGAGGCAAGAAAATGTATAAGGAGGTTGCTTGAGAGAGAATAAGTAGACTCTAATTTAGCTACTTATTTTAGTTGCAAGTGATACCTTGTTAATTGGATATATATATATAATTCTCTTATGTAATAACTTCATATTGATATTTTTCTTCGGTTAACCCAAAGTTCCTATGGACAAAGGATTTGTGAATCTTTTAATTTGAAATTACAATCATTATCTCATTTTCCATTGGTTTTATGGTAGTGTAGATCAGCTAAAATAAAAGGCTTCACTTTGATCCGTTTCAGATTTTTAGACTTTTATCGGATCAAGCATACAATGAAACAATAATAATTTTCCTCTATAAAAATTCTTGGTTTGCTCAAAAAATTTGTTAAGTGATCTTTAATTATAAAGCCCCTTCCTAATGCCACATGCAGATTTTTGAAAATACTTATATATGAACTGTCTTTGTCAATTCTGAAAATAAAAGCTGCTTCTGACTGAAGGTGACTTTTAGCATCTGGTGATGGATACTCAGGATATTCTCTTGAAATTTTGATTTTATCTTTTGTGTTAACTACTTTCTGGTAGCTAGTTCTTGACCTGTGGTAGCTGAATGCTGCCAAGTTGAATGCTTAGTAATAATTAGCACAAAACAAGTAGTCAATGGAAAGTGTGTGTCTGTTCCATAGCCCATAAAGTTGGCCAAAAATGATTCTGAAAATGAACTGTCACTGAACTTAAAGAAATTGGTAGAGAAGCTAGAATATTTTGTAGCTTAATTATTTATGTAATTTTAACTAGCAGTAGTAAGAAAATGTGTGAATTAATGTGTGTACTATATACTCAAGTATGGTAAAGTTAGCCATGGTTTTCCCTAAAAGTATGGAATATTTATATAGGTTTGCTTCCTTCCAGATTTAGCTTCTTCTATTAAAAAATTTTAACCAATTTTTACATGTGAAGGTATATCCATATGCATAAGACATTTATATAAAACACTTAATATATGCATATTTACACACTCATATATATACACACCCAGATTTATATATGCACTCAAGTATGTTTGAGTGTATATAATGTTTGCATATATACATATTTCTGTGCCTGTTTGGATTAAAGGAAACTCTCAACCAGACATTATTTAATTCCAAGCCTAGATAGTTTTCCTAGACTGTGTTTTCTACATCTTTATTTTGTGGTATTCATAATATATAACCACATCCATTTCCTATACTAAATCCTGAGAATTCTTATTTCTCTGTTGCGTTTTAACTAGCATTTTAGGGTTACCAGGTAATATTAGACATGATGGAAAAGTTCACTAAAGATAGTAGTATAATGATTTTATTAGTAGTTTATTCAGCAGAAGAAAAAGTATTTGCATTGTATATTCAGCAAGCATAATTTTTAATCATAATTAATTTTAGAAACAATTATAAGTGGTATAATTTAAAAGGAAAAACTTGGATAGTTTCTTATTTAAAGCTTTCATTTCCATGCAAATCTATTTCTAAAAAGGTTCAAATGACATAAATGATGGATGAGTTTTGATGTTAACATCTTTGAAAAGGAAATTTCTATCAGAATTTCTGAAATCCTTCAATGTAATATGTTATTTTTTATTTTAAAGACCTCACTTTAAAGGTTAATTTCCTTCCGATCAGTCTTATTGGACTTGCTATTTGCTGTTGATTTTATACTATTTTCTGTGTTAAACCATAATATTAAATAAAACAAGCTGTGGTTAAGTGCCCAGATTAAGTCACGCAAGAGACTTTGAATACAAGTAAAACAAAAAGTTCTGTTTTATATCTGCTAAATTTTTCTATAAAATTTGGCAATTACTTTGCAGTTTTTATGTTAATCCTACCTTCCTCTTATAAATTAAGACTAATAAAGTGATGCAATGATGAAACATGCCGTTATAGTTGATAGTTAAGTTACACTCTTAATGTGTAACACAACATCTCAAAGGAAATGTTGTAGATAAGATCAGATAGAGCAGGAAAATGTGCCTCTGTTTTTTTCCATGTATGAAATTAGTGGTGGTCAATGGTGAGGGTAAGTTTTGAAAAAGTATATGTAAAATTATTAATATTTTATCTTTATGTGAAAAATTAAGTTACTGTTATTATAATACAGGCAAGAAATGAGGACAAGGGAGTTTATATTTCTCAAGACATAACTATAACATACATAAATATCATGGGTAGTGTTTCTCTAAGACTGTCTTAATTTGATTAATACATTACAGGTTTAAAAAGTGATGCTTAAATTGATTTTTCTAAGGTTTTCTTTTGTTTCATTACTGTTCAAGGATTGACAAAGGAATTATTTTTTGAGATACTATGCTTTACTGCAGAGCTTATTAACCTGAAAATGTAGTCAGCTCTAGGAGAAGACTTGAAGGAAACCTGACACCACTCCATTGCCCTTCTTATTAAGCAGTTTATAGCAGCTATGCATTATTAAGCAGAAATATAATTGGGAGCTTTAAAATTTTTACTTTAAAAAACAGAGACTCAGGTGATATTATATACTTTTAGTGATTTTTATTAAAGTTAGTCTTGGTGTTTATGAAAGATTATATATATTACTCTGTGGCACTTTGGGCTATAAGTACTTTTCCTTGTTACTGTAATTACAGAGTCAGAGGACTATTAGGGACCTTAAAGTTTATACTTCAGTTCCCTATGTCATGATAGATTGTTTTCATTCATCTGAACAAAAAAGGTTATATTCTTTTTGTAACAACCTTTATCTTGTCCTTTATTGTTTTTGAGTACAAAAAATACTAAATTTTATTTTTTGATCCTTTTTTGGGGGGATGAGGGGCAATGAAGTATATGTAAAAGAAAGTGAAATGTTTATTGAAACAAAAATGCTTCATTATATCTAGAAAGAATAAGTGTTAAGAGGTTTGGGGGATATATTCTACTTCCTTTTGATAAAATTAGAATGTGCTTTTCCCATCCTTTTAACAGAAATACAAGTTTATAAATATTGGAAAATACAATTAATAAAACTAAGTCATCTGTAATCTCATCACTCATTCACTATTATTAGAATATTTTATAATTTACTCCTTCTAGTCTTTTTTAATGTGCACATGTATATATACTTTTCTAAAATAGAATTAAATGTATATTGTGTGACCTTTGTGCTATGTGTGAGTTTTGTATATTGCTTTTTTCAGTTAGCATGTCTGAACATTTACCCATGTTATTAACTGTTCTTTAACTTGTTTTTAATTGGCTGCATAATATGTTGTCAGTGAGATCTACATGAAAGGCCGTACAGGATAGTGGACTCTTGAGCCAGACTTCCCGGCTTCCAGTCCATGCTCTACCACTTACTATGTAATCTTGAGCAAGTTATTTTCTCTCTCCATGCCTCAGTTTCCTTATTTATCAAAGGGGGACAATAATAATGCCTATTTCATAGGTTTATTGTGAGAGTTTTATCTTTAAGTATGTAAAGCAGTTAGAACAGTATTTAGCAATAGTAAGTTTATTATGTAAATAATCATTGGCATCATTATTATTATCGATAAAATATTATTATATTATGATTTATTTAACCAGTTAACTAACCCTGTTGTTAGTCTTCAAGTTGTTTCGTGGTGTTTCCTATTGTAGTAAACACTGTGCTGAACATCCTTTATGGACGCTTTTGTGTACAGCTGTGATAAATATGTTGAAGTGGAATTATCAGTCAAGGGGATTATACATTATTGGGGCTTTGATGTATACTGTTAGTTGCTTTATGGAAAACTCATAGCAGTTTATACTTTATCTGATAGGGTTTGGGAGTGTCTGTTTTATACCCACAAATAGTATAAGTTAAAAATAGATCTAGGTAAATTTTATCTACTGCAACCTTTATCCCCTGGATAATTTTCAGAAGTTAATCATTGTTACTGTGGAAAGACTACAGTAACAATTCTAAGACTACAGTAGAATATTATTTAAAACAGTTTTGGATTCCTGAACTGCTCTAGGAATTTTACCAAAATTTACAGGGACTGGTTAAGACATTTCATTTGTCTCTTGCTAATATGTTGTAAAGAATTCATTGAAGTAGTAGACTAAATTATCTGCTTTTTAACATTAAACATTCTTAAGATTTTAAATTAAAGTTAATTAATACATGCAGTAGTTGGAATATAGGTTAGATTCTTTAAAGGAGAGACCCCTCAAATCAATGGCTGAAATAAAAAAGGTGGTTATATTTCTCTCATAACTGTTTAATGGAGGCCAGTCCTGGCAAATGGATTGACTATGTTAACTTTCATATGTGGCTTCCCTGCCTGGTTCAAAGTGACTGATGTAGTTGTTGACATTTCCCAGCAAACTGGAAGGGAGAGGGACTAAAAAGGTCAAGGACATCCAGACTTTATCTTTCTGACTGTGACTTGGAAAATGTGCCTTTCACTTTTTCCTACCTCCCGTTGGCCGTACATAGTCATGTGGCAACTTCTACCTGCAGGAGAGGCTGGGAAATGTCTCTAACTATGGGGACAAAGGTCCAGCTAAAATTCAGTGAGGGGAAGGTCCTATTGAAAGGAATAAAGATGGATAAGGATAATAAGAATAAGGATAACGAATAAGAATAAGGATAACGAATAAGAATAAGGATAAGCAGATGGATGCCAGAGGTAATTCATCAATCTTTGGCACAATAAGACAGTAAGGATTTCAAATCAAGATGAAGATCAGTGATTGGAAAAGTTGGGAGTTCAAAGAAAAGAAATGCAGTGGCCAGCAATCATAGACCAAAAGCCCAACATTGCTTATAATTTTTAAAATTGCTAATTAAAAACAAGATTGAGATCATTTATCATCTGGTGAAAGTGTAGTGGTGTTGGAAAGGTCTAGAGAAATAGATAACTAAGTAACAGGATGTTTTTGTAAAGAAATTTAGAATTATAGACCAAAAGTACTTACATCTTTCTTATTCATTCATTCATTCATTCATTCATTCATTTATTTTAATCTTTATTCTTGCCCTGCTTTGTCCACGTTGAGAATCATGTTTTAATTCACAAATTTTCCAAACATGCAGAGACATATGTATGTAGATATTTATTGTAGCGTTGTTTGTAATTTTGAAAAACTGTAAAAAAATCTGTGTTCACCACTAGAGAACTGCTTAAAATAAATTATAGTACACTGATATAATGTAATATTCAGAACTTGATACATTTGTATTAGTGACATGGAAAATTAGGGTATTTAGTAATAAAAAAGGTAAATTCCAGAGCAATATGTATGAGGAGAATGATCCATTAGTCATGGGACAAAATGTATATAATAATTGTTCAGAAGAACACAGAAAATGCTCTTGACAGTGGCTGTCCCTGGGGAGTGGGTAACTTTCTTTTCTATACTACAAAATAATCTTCTAATTAGTAATATTTTTTAAATGAAACACCAGAACAGGACAACAAATACCAATATTATTCCCCAAAATCTTGGTTCACGTCTTGTGGGAATTTCACTGACTACGTGCTGTCTCATGCCCATCCATTTATTCAGACTCGTACCTGGCAGGTCTTTTTTTTTTTTTTTTTCCTGTTTCTTCATCAATTTTATGAATATATAATTTAGGTACAATAAATTGCATTCATTTAGCATGAACAGTTCACTGAGTTTTAACAGATGTGTAAAACTATGAAATACCACAGTCCAGATGCAGAACATTTCCATCAGCTTCAAAAGATTCTTTGTGCCCAACTTCAGTCCATCCCTCCTGGCCATAGGCAACCGTTAATCTGCTTTCTGTTATTGTGATTTTTCTCTCTTCTAAAAGTTGATATAAATACAGTCATACAATATACTGCCTTTTGTATTTAGTTTTTCACAGAGCATAATGCTTTTTGAGATCATCATGTTGTTGCATGTATTTATTAGTGGTTTGTTCTTACAGTGCTGAGTATGAGCTTACTGAATATTGTTTATCCATTCTCCTGTTGATGGGTGGTTGTGTTGTTTCCAGTTCTGGGCTATTGTGAATAAAATTTCTAAACTGTCTTTTTGGAAACAGTTCTACCTTTCTACCAGTGAGTTTGAGTTGTTCCCATTCTTGCCAACATTTGCTTTTGTTGGCCTTTATAAGTTTAGACCTAATGGGTGTGTAATGGTTTAAATTCATTGTGGTTTACATTTACATTTCTCTTATGACTTGGTATGATGAGCATCTTTTGATGTGTTTATTGGCTGTACATACATCTTCTTTTGTGAAGTGTGTCCAAATATTTTATTCGTTTTTAAAATTGGATTCTTTGTCTTCTAACTATTGAGGTGTAAGAGTTCTTTTGATATTTTAAATACAGCTCATTTGTCAAATATAAATTATAAATATTTTCTCCCATTTTGTGGCTTGCCTTTTTGTTTACCTGACTAGTCTTAATGTCATCAATACCATTGTTACAGATTATTTTACCAAAGTAAGAAGGACTTGTCCCTTTGAAATGAAATGTGAGCACATGATGAAATCATAGCAGAATGTAAACTTGTATGTTCACTTTTGGAAAGTTAAGCTGGGGACTAGGGAGTGGGAGTGGAGTTGTAAAGGTGAATTGACCCCATGTTAAGTCAGAACTAGGGAATTAGGTGGCTATATCAATAAAATATATCAGCATATACGTCTCTTTGTTGCCAAACAATAGAGATATCTGTCTTTCCTTACCAGTCACCTAAAGCTCTCTTCTACACCAATCTCTTCCTTCTTATACCTCCCCTTTTCCCTATTCTTCTTTTGTTTTAAAAACCTAGTACAGTGTTGCATATTCCAGGAAGAAATACAAGACTGATTCTAAATATTGAAATTTGAAATTACAAGTATTAGTTGCATAGTGACTTGATTTTCACTGTATCACAAGAATTAAAGAGGTTTTAGGAACCTAAGGTTCTTGGTCTAGGACAGGGGTTGGCAAACTGCAGCATGTGGGCTAAGTCCAGCTTTTGATGCCTTTGTTGTAAATGAAGTAAATACGTGTTTATATTATATGCCATCTATAGCTGCTTTCACATACAATGGTAGAATTGAATTGTTGCAACAGAGACTATGTGGCCCACAAAGCCTAAAATATTTATTATCTGGCCCTTCACAGAAAAAATTTGCTGACTCCTGATCTAGGGAGAAATGAGTCCATTAGACCTGTAAGCAATACAGTGAGTCATTTCTCTCTGGGTGAAAATTCAGAGTCACCACTTGTGATAGTAAGAAGGGGGGTGCCATCCAAGAAATTAAAGCTTATGTTAAAGGCCTTCTTTTTTAAAAGTACAATTTATTCATTGAAATAGCATTGTGAACACATTTATCACCATCAGAAACAAGCATTTTTCGTACTATTTGAGTACTTAAGTTAGTCATATAGATGTATGTGGTCCTCCAACAGTCTTCTAAAACCCACTTTATAAATTTACTGCCCATGTATCTCTCTCTGTTCTTGTATCCCCTCCCTACCCTAAGAGTAATACTAGAAAAATGAGAAATCAGTTTAGACAGTGTTAACAGGTTTAGGGTTGGAGGGCCCAGAATGAACAGAGGTAGGGATGGAGGTCAAGTAGAAAATTATCCAAGAAATTTAAGATGCCTCCATTATTGTTGATACATAGAGGATTAGAAAAACCATAAAGATGATTTGTTGTTTTAGTAACGACAGGATACATAGGTATCTTTAGAAAACGAGTGACAATCAAGAACACAATAGGAGTTTCTTAGGTGAGTTCTAGTGACTATATTCTTAGAATTCTTGAGCACGTGGTGAAGATTTTTGCTGAAAGGATGAGTTAGAGAAACTCATTAATTTTTCATGTCTTTTATGAGTATCTTGCCAGTGTTTGTTTAGAATTTGTCTGCTGTACCATTCATGGCTTTAGACAAATGCTTTAAGTGTCCTTGGTCATCAAGTCAGTATTACTCAACCTTCCTATTCCTCATTACTCAATTACTGACCTATTGTTACTTTGACATGCTACATCAAAAAAACAGTTTTGCGTGATTAACACATTTAATTTTTATAGACAGTAACAGTCATTATTGAATATTTGAGACTGAGAAATGCCAGATAGCTTACCTTTTTTGTATATTTAGAGATGCCGTTTCATGGTCACTAACATTTTTACAAGTCTGAAATTCCAGCTTCTAGTTTTGTTTGTTGAAAATTTGTTGTTCTCTCCTTAAATCATGACAGAGCCATTCAGTCAGATATAATTAATTATGACTTGTGAGTTGAATCATGATGAGATGGCTTGGTAAAGAAGATGCATTTCTTTGATCTTTCTTCCAAGTTTGTATTTATTAGAAATAATCAGAATTTAAATTGAAGTATTATTGTTAATGCAGAATAGTATTAAAATAGGGTTAATAATAAGGGCACATTTTACTTTGGATTTAAAGTATATACATACATAATGAGTGAGATGTGCACTGTCTGGGGGATGCTGAAATAAAAAAATAAAGTATAAATATGATTTTATTTTTTTTAAAGTTTTATTTATTTATTTCAGCATATTATGAGGGTACAAGCATTAAGGTTACATACATTGCCCTTGTCTCCCCTCCCACCTCGAGTCAGAGCTTCAAGCGTTTCCATCCCCCAGATGGTGTGCATCACACACACTATGTATGTAAATATCCATCTCAAATAGGATATGTAAAACTGTTCTGTATGCCGAGAAAACTTGTATAAATTTAAGGTATTCTTAATCTTTATAACCAATAGCAATATATACTTATTTCTGTTTCCATTATTTTTAAAGCTGCCTTCGGTAGATTATATTAACACATTAAAATGTTACTAAGTTTTTCACTGAAACCTTAAACTATACCTTTTTTTAGTGTCATTTTTCTGATTTGTTTATCTTATGAATAAGATTTGGTACTTCTGAAATGCTGTCAGTTACTAAACCCAGAGATATGAGGGAGACAGAGTAGTTCTTTTGGAGTTAAGTTTGGAATATACCATGAAGCCTTATTACAATGTTAGTTCTGACAAGTGCCAGGTATATTTTTAAGAACTTGAACATGCTGCTAAAGTTTAGTAGGCAAACAAAAACTTCTTAAGGAAGAAAAATAAAGCACTATTGAAGTCATGCACATCTGTTAAAATCATAGCCTCCCTTTTCTTAGACATGTTTTATGCTTCTATTTAAATTTTATTACTTATCAGTCACTGGTTTGTATAGAAGCATTTAGAGTTGTAGATTTAGGTAGTAATAAAACTACTCAATTTTTCTAGCTCTCTTTCTACCTAAAAAGCTTTCTTTTGCATTCTTTGTTTATGTTTATATTTAAAATACAACTATTTATATACATTTAATACTAGAATCTATACATAAAAGGCAACATGGTAGTATAATGACTTTTAATATTCTTTCACTGTTCCCATTTGAAAATTACAAAGAAAATATCTAGTTCATTTTTGTTGCATAAAATATTATTTTTAATATGCCAAGAACAGAAATTTTATTACTAAAAATCATATGGAAAGCTTAAATACTCAGAATTTACTATAATAATTTAAATTCTATTAAATACAGAATTAACTTATTTCTAAAGTGTATACAAATTATGTGTCATAACACATAGGTTTATACATTCCATTCTTACTGAACTTCACACACAGTAGCCAAGCAATCTCTGTTGTTTGTTAACCTGTGATTTATTCATTTAATATAGGTTTATAATTCTGCATTTATGCAATCTATGATTTTGATTAGATGTTTCTTTTTTCTCTTAAGGTAAGTTTAATTATGATAGCACAGCTAATCTTTGATTATCCATGATAAATGAGGAAAGAGCAGAGCATAAAAAAGTAAAATTTAAGATAACCTTTAAATTTAGTAATATATCTATGAAGCAGCCAAATTAACAGCTTGTGTCATTTCATTTTAGTTTATTAATCTGGTTTCTGTGAATGATGCTAAGAATGAATGTCTCATGACTAAAAGACAAAAAGAGAAAAAAAAATAGTCTTAGGTAATCCACATGCTGAATAACCTTGAGAAAACACAGCAAGTGAACTGAGTATTTCACAGAAAGCTTTTTTCTTAATTTATCTCAGGAATATATTATTTTGACAAAAAATGCTACTGTAGAAAACATCAATAATAAAATAAAATTTTGTATATTCTATCTTATGACCCATAGAAAGTACTCAGTCATATTTATTAAAGTTTTTTTTCTGGTTGTAGTCCTTTTAAAGAATGAAATAGTGCTTGAGATATTATGTAAGCCCTTATTTATATAATAGTTATATTACTAGTATATTATGGAGTCCTTTCATTGTCATTTTTAAAAGTATTTAACTTGAATTTTAAAAATTTCTATTGTATACTGTTTGCATTGTAGACACAGAAAAAAAATCCTACTTTTAGCCCTGCCACCAAGTTGAAGTTTTCCTCTAAGATTCCTAATATTTGTAACCTCAGTAATTCCAGCTCGTAAAGCAGAAACCTCATACTCAAAAAGCAGCCTGGACTAGACCCAAATGATTGCAGAATTATATAATTCATCTTATTGCCCTCATGGAAATTTGTATTAATTTGTTTATGCTCCCTCCATCAATATGGCTACCATAGATCCTCAGAGGTGAAGAATGCATTTCATACAGTATGTAGAGTTTTAAAATTTTGTTACAGAAATTATTTCATATTATAAAATGCATTTTAAGTGAGTTGTTTTTATTTTAACCTATATTCATTTGCAGCCACTACAATTTCTAAACCTTTTATTGGTTTTGTAGAAATATTTGACCCCAGCAATTGCTGTTTCTAAATTTTTCATAGGGTTATTATGGTAGAATCATACAATTAGTAACGTTCATTAAATGCTATAATTTAGTTATCACAGACATTATTATAGCTCATAAATTTCCTTAGATCCCTCTTGACACTTTTCATTTCATATTTAAAAAAAAGAAAAACACAACTCAGGAGGCAGTCACACAATTTTGTTGTCCTGCCGTTTGAGCTATCTTAGAACTTAAGCAGCTTTGCAAATGGCCACTCACCACCTGCAAGTAGTGGTCAGATGACTTTTAAGTAGCACTGAATTCATTCATATGATTACTTGAATTGTGTGTGCTAGTAGGAGAAAAGAGAAAGACTGGTATTGTAAAGCTGACTTAATAACAATTATATATGTTTATATTTACCCTGCTGTCCAGCATTCCTTTTCAGTTCACTTCATGCTGAATTACATGCAGATCATTGTTTTAAAAATATTTTTGAAAAAATGTTATAGTGTATTTTCTTAAAATATAAAAAGTTATCAAGTTTAGTGTATCATAAAGAAAAAATACTGAGTATTCTAATGGCTTTTAAAAATAATCATTTATTTGCTAGGTAAGTTCTCTTCTACGATCTATGAGACTGGTGGCTGTGATATGTCACTTGTGAACTTTGAACCAGCAGCAAGAAGAGCATCTAATATTTGGTATGTCTGAAGTCATATTAGGAGTGTGTATATACTTGCATATATTTGCCATATTTAATGTTTTTAAGCCTTGAGATAGAAAAGTTAATTTTTTTGTTTTTATAATTTATTTTTCTAATTGACAAATAAAAATTGTGTATATTTATGGTGTACAACATGATGTTTTGAAATAGTATACATAATTAAATGGCTAAATTGAGTTAATGAACATACATATTACCGCACACACTTATTTTTTTTTTTTTTTTTTGTGGTGAGGACACTTAAAATTTGCTCTCTCAGTAATTTTCAAGTATATAATACATTGTTAACTATAGTCACCAGGTCAGATATAAAAGTTATTTTGAAAACATGTTTATATTGGCTCTAATAATTTTTCATAATGCATTTGTTTCTGAAAACTAGGTAGAAATTTTTTGCTATGAAGAGAACATTATTTTTAAAATCAAAGCTATTCTGTGTTTACAAAAATTAAATCAGAATTTCCTATAGATCTTATAGTGAATCTTACAGTGTTTTCTCACAGTTTCAAATTTAACCATAAATTTCATACTCTACATATTATGTGATATAAAAAAGCTTATCAGAAAAATATTTATAATTAAGTCAAACCCATCAGTTCTCTTTCTTTATATAATTTTAAAATTTTATTTCCTTGTAAGAGTTTGGTCAAGAACCTTTTTAACTGATCAACTTTCATTTTATTTAAAATTTCATTTATTAGCTTTAAAGAGGAATTTCTTAAAATATGTGTCACATGTTACTTTTCACTTTTCTCTCCTTCCCTTAAGAAGGAATTGTAAGATAATTAAGTTAGAAGAAAAGTAAATAAGTAAAAGTAAATAAATTAGAAATCTTGATCATAATAGCAGAATCAATTATAGTTTTAGAATATGTTAAAGTTTTGTTTTCTAAAATTTTAAACTTATTGATTATTCGAATTGCTGTTTTGAAATCCATTATTAATTAATTAGCCCACTTTTCCCATAAGGGTTGTTTAATTCTTATTTTAGAACTTCTGTTTAATAATGGGTCATATCTATTTCAGTGTTGCACATCTATGGGCAGTTTACTTATTTTTAAGTTTTGTGGTGCTATTTAAAGCAGTGGGATCTTGCAGTCATTCAGTTCAGTATGCTGAAAAGATAGAACATATGGATAACTATTCTCTTTATACTTCATTAATCCAGGTTCAGAATTTACCCTCTCAAAAAATTATTAAATTTAATTATTAAAAATTAGAGTGTTACCTGATTCTGTAACAGTGAAAATCATAGGAGGATGGAGGAATGGAAACACTGTTATTATGTTTAGGGTAGTTCAAGAGAAGAGCAATTCCTTATACTGTAATGTGGTAAAGCCTCAAATTTTGAAATTCAAACATGAGTGAACTGTGGAAGCTAAATTGTCATGTTCTAGGCTATTATAGTTTAAGTTTATTATGTCTTTACTGGTTCCAGGCAAAATATGTTAATTACTTTCTCTGTATTGTCTCATATAAACATTTTCACAAGAACCTCGTGATATAGGTACTAATATGTACTGATGGGGAAACTGAGATAGAAAGAGGTTAGGTAACTCGAATTTAATTGAAGAACAGATTTGAATATAGACACTCTGATCCAGAGGCTATGCAGTTAATCACAACTCTAGGAAAATGCTATTTAGCATTTTGAAGTTTACATGGAAAAGTGAAGATAGTGTAAATCTCATCTATTTGTTAAAGGATTTATTTTTCTTTCTACTGTTTGACAAACTATTCTTTAAAGTCTTTTTCATTTTATTTTAGTGACACGGATTCTCATGTATCCAGTTCTACCTCAGTTCGATTTTATCCACATGATGTGGTAGGTTTTTCTTTATTTTTATAACATGATATAATTTCAGATTAAATCTGAAACATGCATCTATGTAAATAGCTATTAAAATCAGAAAAATTGATGAAGTCACAAAATGTTAACTTTGTTGAAAACTATGGCAAAATCACCTTTGCGTCCACAGTGGATCTCTACTTGTAAGTCCCTTGATAAGAAGCAAACAAACTTAAAACAGCATTGATTTAAAGTGTAGCCATATTTATGAATCAGTAATTACACATTTTGAGGTTATGTAAAGGTCCATTTACTCACCAAATTCATAATTTGATTGTATCATTTTTAATTGTGCCATTTTGCATCCTTACTTTAAATATAATTTTGGAATAGTTTTTAAAATATTGGTTAATTATTAGTTATTCATATACCAGTGTGCATGTGTGGAAAGCTTAGTAATGACAATACCATATAAAAAGTATGCCATGTGAGATACAGTGGGAATTTTTAAAAGATAGCACTGCTTTTGCCATCAAGAAGTGTATATTCAAGTTGGAAAAAACAAAATGGATGAAATGCTTATAAATAACAAATATAGATACATGTAGATGAATTTAGTGCAAAAGGGATTAATTTTTAAGTGGCTTCCTGAAGATGAATTATGAGCAGGGTTTTAAGACCATAGATTTGAATTGGCATAGAGCAGTGGTTTTCAACAAGTGGATATTTGGCAATGTCTGAAAACATGTTTGCTTGTCATAACCAGGGGCATGCTACTGGTATCTAATGGATAGAGGCCAGGGATGCTGTTACACATCTTACAGTGAACTGCACAGCTCCCACAAGAAAGAATTATCCGGCTCAAAATGTCCGTAGTGCTGAAGTTGAGGAGCCCTGGCATAGAGTATAAGAAAAAAAATGTTTTGAGAAGTATTTGTCAGTGCTTAGAAATAGAAATGGCTATGTTATATACAAGAAGCAAATTTTCTTGACAATACTCATGTATGTGTTTGAAAAGTAAAGATTCTCCCTACTTTTTTGCTATAGTGTATTACTGGAAACTCCATAGGAAAGCAAAAATGGGAAGATGATTATATTATTGTTTTCTTCTTTGAAATGGTGTAAGAACCTTGAGATAGCAAAATGCTACCTAGTACTATGCCAGATACAGTAAATTTTTGATGCTTTCAGAGGAAGAGGAGACTGGTGAACTGGTACATGGATGAGTTAAAGCTAAAAGAAATGTAGTGCAATAATTTCTTATATAGCCTCAGGTGAGCAGCCTGCCAAAACAAATAAAGAGGATGAGGGATTTGAAAACAATTATGACAGTGGTAAGAGACTGTGGAAAGAAATGAGAATTGAAGGCATTGGATCTAATGCAGCACAGCTTAGATTTGACACTAATAATGAGGTTCATAGCTCAATGAGAAAAGACCATAAATGTGATAGGGAGAAGAGAAACCACTAATGATTCACTGTAAATGATTTTAATGGATTCACTAGCGATACAGTTATGAAACCTTAAGATTTCAAACATTTCCCTAATAAAACCTTTCCAAAAGGTCTATTGATTAATTTACTTGGTTTTAGTTCATTTCCTATTGTTACCTTCTATAGTTTCTAATGATCATGACATATTCACAAGGAGTGGACTAGAGTAGAGAATTAAGGGGCTTAGGTAATTGACAAGTTGATTGAGTAACTCTTGAATTATGATTTGCCTGAAGACATTTTAAGCCTTTCAATGCTGACTTTCTTTTAGCTCTCTCTCCCACAGATTCGATTGAATAGACTATTGACCATTGATACAGATTTGTTGGAGCAGCAGGACATTGATCTAAGCCCTGACTTGGCAGCTACTTATGGTCCAACAGAAGAAGCTGCCCAAAAGGTTAAACACTATTATCGCTTTTGGATCCTACCCCAACTATGGATCGGCATTAACTTTGACAGACTCACACTTTTGGCCTTGTTTGATAGGTGAGAATTAAATTTAAAATATTTGTTATTTTATATGACTAAGTTTGTAACCAAATTTTGATACCAAGTGGTTTTGTTTTCCCCATCTCTTAGTAATCTGAAATAATCCTAAAACTCATTTACTAGAATTACTTAAATATAGGCTCTTACATATCTTGAGAATGTAGTGATAAGTCTAGATACTGTTTTGAGAGTTGGTTTTTTAAACTTGATTGTATATCTACTTTATTTGCCATCCAAGCTTGTTAATATAACAGAAAAGCAGATGTTAAGCAGAGTAAGGTTTTTAAATAGAAATTAGAACTATGTTATGTACTATAATTAGTAGCTCACAATTCACTGTAACATGTTTTATTTGTATATAAGAATTTGTGTTGTGGCCGCATGAAACTTTTTTTTCAGCATGATCCAAAACCTTATTCAAACCCAGTACCAAAAAGACATCTCAGCATATTATGAGCTTCATATTGATGTCTTCTCTTTTTTCAGTCTGATTAATTTCTTATATTCATAATATACTTCTAAATTTTTCTATCTGTAGAAATCGTGAGATCCTGGAAAATGTGTTAGCTGTCATCCTGGCTATTCTTGTGGCTTTTTTGGGATCTATTCTTCTCATACAAGGCTTCTTCAGAGATATTTGGGTCTTCCAGTTCTGCCTGGTCATAGCCAGCTGTCAATACTCACTACTTAAGGTACCAGCTTCTCTTCTTTTCATGCTAAGGAATAATATTTGTGTTAAAAGGCAGAAGGTTTTGTACTATTCACTGAATTATAATAAGATGATGTTTTGTGTGGATGTTTATATAAAATTGTAGGTAACAAAAAGGGGATATAAACTTAAAAAATAATTGTATGTAAATAGAGCTTCCTAAAAGCTATTTTTTATATTATAAAGAAAATATTTGTGTATTTGTTAAAATAAGACTTTGCATTCTTGAAATTTCTTTCTTTCTAATTTATCAACAATAACTCTCCCACTCCCATCTTTTGAGTCTCTATTCTATGGGTGAAATTTATTAAAATTTGTCATTGGTAAATATAGTAATGTTGTAAGTAGTATATATGTTCTTTTGGAACATTGAAAAGAGAAGATTAGTGTCCCTTTGTTATTATTTAATAGTGACTCAGAAATATCAAATGTTAATTTTAAGCTTTCAAAAAATGGGAGAATCAACTCATATAAAACCAAAATTTTCACCTTCTATTTAAAATCAGTATGGATTGTTAACACAAACTGTTTCCTTTCCTTTCTTTCTTAGTAAATACACTTTGCTTTGTATTGGTTATTTGCCTTACACATGCTAACATGCAGAGCCTTCAGTCAGCCTAAAAACTATTCATTTAGTCCTGTTTATACTATAAGCTGTCCTTTCTTTTTTCTCTCTCCATTTATTGCAGGATACCTGGAGTAAGCCACCTAAGTCATCTGCTTCATTTCTTTAAAAATCAACCATACTTTCCTCATTGCAGTACTGAAATTACAGTCTTTGTGGTTGCTAATAATCATTCTAATGGTTAAATCTATGTCCTTTTCTTAGTTTCCATTCTGTGAGTGCTGCATCATTTAATACCTATTAGTACAGTCTTCCATGTTTATGTTCTTCCGGTTGTTGATCTGTGACTTTATACTACCCTGATGATTCTCATACTTTTCAGATGACTCTATTTTCTTTTGTTGATGCATCTTTGTTCTTTTATGTTCTTTTATCTTAATTTATGATAATTCTCTAGGGTTTTATTTGGCCCTCCTCTCAGTTTATATTCCTTGCCAGTGAAGTCATCCTCTTATATTACTTTATTTGTTGCCCTCATATATGAGTTATGTCCAGATTTACATCTCAAAGCCTTCACCTCTTTTGCAAGCTTTAGTCTTATATATACAACACACAGTTGAAAATATTTTAAAAAGAGCACATTATCATCTTCTGATTAATTTTTCTTTCCCAATTTCTTTGCTTTTGACTATGCTGTATCAGCTCAGAATCTTAGACTCCGCTTCATCCTCCTTGATTCCTAATAACAAGTAACCATATCCCTTTGATTAAATTTGGTGATTCTATGTTAAATTTACTGGTTTTTAAAAAGTATTTTTTATTTATTTTTTTGAGACAAAGTCTTGGTCTCTTGCTCGCACTAGAGTGTAGTGGCGTTGTCATAGCTT
The DNA here is from genome assembly GCA_008086735.1 of Cheirogaleus medius. Taxonomy (NCBI): domain Eukaryota; kingdom Metazoa; phylum Chordata; class Mammalia; order Primates; family Cheirogaleidae; genus Cheirogaleus; species Cheirogaleus medius. Next base: position 26,441,626 of record VBSM01001979.1, on the reverse strand, counting down.
ACTGCAACTTTATACTCCTGGGCTCAAGTGATCCTCCTGCCTCAGCTTCCTAAGTAGCTGGGACTACAGGCACATGCCACCATACCCAGCTAATTTTTTTATTTTTATTTTCTGTGGAGACAGGGTGTCACTATGTTGCTTAGGCTGGTCTCAAACTCCAGGTCTCAAGTGATCCTCCTGCCTCGGTCTCCCAAAGTGCTAAGATTACAGGCGTGAGCCACTACACCTGGACTGGTCTTCATTCTTGTCTTTCATTTCAACCACCATAATCTATCCTTTTATTGCCTGAAACCATTGAAATTCATTTCCTCTCTCTAGTGTCTGTTGTCAATTAATTTTGTCTGCTGCTTTCAGGTTAATATGGTTTAATATGGAAAAGGGAAAAGGTGACTGAGATTTTTTACTATTGTTGACTAGAAAAATAGTTATGTCATAAACAGAAATAAAGAAGGCAAGACCAAAAGCTTTTAGAGGATAAGTGTTATAGTTGAAAGAATTTAAAGATTACTTGGACTCAAATCCATCCAAGGATCAAATGCCAAATTCAGCAAGCTTGGTCCAGTGTAGAATTATAGGGTAGTGATAGGCCATCATAGTGAAATTATTTGATATGCCATTGGAAATGAACTGAAACTTGGGAGAAAAGTCATGATTTGGGAAATAGCTGTGTAATATCTTTTCAACATTTTTATAGAAAGTTAATGAAGGCTCTTAAAAGGGTACAGCTTAGCTTATTTGATTATTTTGATGTAAAAATGCATGTAATGTATTTAATACAGGTATCATTCATTTGTTTAGTAAGCTTGGAATTTGTGGGCAGAACTAGAATTCTTGTTATAAGCTAACCTGTTATTATTGTGCATTTCCTAAATCGAGATATGTCCCATGAGAAAGAATTCTAACTTAACTACATTTATGTATAGTTACAAGCCAAGCACTAAGATCAATCTGTCTACCATATGCTATTTCAAAAACTTTAAGCTAGATGCAAATTATTAATTAATCAAAATAAGTAATCTTATTTCTTGACTCTTATCAGGAAAAATTTGAGATGTTTTTAATATCACAGTGATACCAGTATCTGGAACTGATGTTTCATCTTTGGAAAAGATTAATGGAGGTCATTTTGTGATTGTGGAATATTTAATTGAAACCATTTCAGGCATTTTGTAAGTTGCTTGTAAAATTACCAGGAATTCAGCAGTGTAATTTGTCTTTTTGTTTCATTTTTAGAGTGTTCAACCAGATTCTTCTTCTCCCAGACATGTAAGTTACTCTAATATGGCTATAACTTGTAGTTTCTTAACATTTATCAAGGGCTTTTTTTGGAGGAGGGGAATGCATCAGATTGAATTAAGATTTATGCTGTTATTCTCTCATCTAAGTTTTGACACAGTACTAGAAATAGAGGTGATTTATTAGCTTGAAATAAAATGACACTGTATTTGTGGACTCTAAATCTTGGTTGAAAATGAGCATAATAATTCAGTTTTTGATAGCCTGTTTCAGGCTGTCAATTAGGTAGATATTCATATAAACTGATGATTATTTGCATTTAATAAATTTTGAATAATGGGTTTTGATAAATACTGAAAATAGAGTTTTGAAGTAGGAAAAACTTTATATTATTTCACTTAGGTAATCATTAGGAGCAAGAATAAAGAAGTAATACATTAGTTTGGTGTTAAGGCCATCAGACTAAGTGATGAGATAAAAACCTTGCTATTCACTCTGTGACTTGAGACGAAAATATTATCTCCCTAGCACTATTTATTGTGAAGTATGAACCAATTTTAGATGTAAAACTTGAGTAACTTCTCAAGTTACTTGTATTAAATGTAACTTCTATTAAATAAGTACAGTTATTTATTTAATAGAAAGGCCAAAGGATATTCTCTTTAAAATAGTTCAAAAATAGACTTCAAGAATAGATTATGATAATGCTTTTTTTCTTGAATATAATTATGTTTTTTTTCCATACACTGGAATAATTAATAGTGGGAATAGATGAGCAAAATAAAAAAAGGAGGCAAATGATTTTCTTTTGACTGATGCGTTTATTATTTTGTAAGAATGTTTTTGAAATATAATGATATATGGAAGCATTGCTTTTTAACTTTTTATTTTGATGTAATTTCAGACTTAGAGAAAAGTTGCAAGGGTAGTACAAAGAAATCCAGATAATGTTCACCCAGATTCCCTGTGTTAACATTTTACCATATTTGCTTAATTGCTTTCTAGCACATAATCTCTCTCTCTCTGTCTCTCTCTACTTGCAGACATCATGCCTCTTTACCTCTAAATATCTCAGTGTGTGTTTCCTAGAAGCAAAGGCATTCCTTTACATTAGTTTAATGTAATTATCAAAATTACGACATTGACATTGATACAGTACTATTTTCTAATTCATAGATCTTAATTCAGGTTTTGCCCATTGAGTCAATTGGCAATAGAAAGTTCCTGCTTATATTTGGTCTCTTAAATCTCCTTTAATCTGGAGCAATTCTTCAGTATTTGTCTTTCATGATATTAAAATATTTGATGGATACAGGCCACTTACTTTGTAGACTGCCTCTCAATTTGAGTTTGTCTCATGTTTCTTTCTGATTTGATACAGGCCACACATTTTTGGTAGGAATGCTACAAAAGCGATGTGTTCTACTCAGTAGGTGATATGAGGAAGCACATGTTGATTTATCCTATTTCTAGTGATTTTAACTTTGATCTTTTGGTAAATCTCTGCAGTATTAACATTTTGGGCTAGATGATCCTTTGTTGGGGATGGGTGGTTACTGTCCTATGCATTGTAGGATGTTTAGCATCCTCTCTGACTTCTACCCACTGGATGCTAGTAGTACCACTGCCCCAATTGTGACAACAGAATGTGTCCAGACATCGCTAAATGTCCCCTGGGGAGAAAAACCCCCTCCCTTTTCCTTAAGAGCCATTACTCTAATGTTACTGTTTTTTTCTTGTATCTCATATAGATATGTATCACATATTTCATAGGGAGATATTTTGAGAGTGTATATATGTCTTGCTATGCTATAAACTTCTATCCACTTGCTTTAGTCCCAATGATGTTTCTTGCCTGATTCACTTATCATTTGATGGTTGCCAAATAATGATTTTCTAATTCCATCATTCCTTCTACATATGTTAGTTGACTTTTTACTGTAAGGAAGACTTTTCCCTTCTGCTCATGTATGCATGTATGTATGTATGAGTGTATTCAGTGGACTATATTACTGGTATTATTTATTTCAGTGCTCAAATTATCTTTGATTGGGCCCCTGGGAGTCCATCAAGCTGCCTTCTGTGTCCTTGTGAAATATCTGTCATTCTTTAAGTACTTCCTATGTTTTGTCACAACAATGTGTTCCAGATTCAGCTTATACTTTACCTACCCTAGCATGAAACCAGCTTTTTCTCTGTGGAGCCCTGGTGTTTGTGTATGAATAATGGTATTTGTAAACTAAGTTCTAGATGCCAGTAATTTTTATTACTAAAATGTCATTGCTTCTAGGTCTTCTCAGTGGAGAAAGCTAGGAAATATACATATGTATGTGCATATATACACATATACTTACATTATCTATTCTTATATGTATGTATATGCATATTTAAAATAATGAATTCATACTCATACCTCTAATTTTAATTCAGTATCACAGTTCATCCTGTTCTTCCTCCTTTCTGTGTTGTTTCCTTCTGTGACTGTCAGGAACCTGGCTTCCATATGGGAAAATTTTGAATCCTTTAGAATATAAACCATCAATGATCTCAATAGCTAGTTGTGATTCTTAAAATTAACTAATCTGACTTTTTTAAAAATGTCATTTTCAGGGTCATAATCGTATCATCGCCTACAGTAGACCAGTTTATTTCTGTTTATGTTGTGGTCTTATTTGGCTCTTGGATTATGGTAGCAGAAACCTGACTGCAAACAAGTTCAAATTATATGGAATAACTTTCACCAATCCACTGGTGTTTATATCAGCCAGGGATTTAGTTATAGGTGAGTCATCTTTAAGTATCTAATCTTAATATTAATTTATTTGTATATCAACAGTTAAGTGATAAACATCAATTAAATAGATAAAAATAGTTTTAATAAGCTTGTTTTGCTATTTATTGTAATTCCTTCTGAGGAACAAAACTATAGGGCTATGATGAATGAAGAAAGCTAATAATAACAAATATCATAGTAATTCTGTTCTTGAAACAGATGCAATGGAAAGGTTTTCTTGGATTCTTTGTCTTAGGTTCCTATTATGTGAAAATGGTTGAAATAATTTTAAAAGGTGTTGTTTATAGGTTGAAAATATTTAATATGCAGGTAATTATGTCAAGATAAATAAAATGATATCTTTTAAAAATTGCTTAGTAATTGATGTTAATTTTGGATTCTTTTTCATCATTTATGATCTTTCAATGAACAAAAGATGGAAACAGTATAATATTTTTTAATATACTTTTCTTTCCTTCTGTAGTGTTTACACTCTGTTTCCCAATAGTATTTTTCATTGGTCTCCTGCCTCAGGTGAATACATTTGTAATGTACCTTTGTGAACAATTGGATATTCATATCTTTGGTGGTAATGGTGAGTATTTCTATATAAAAATTATATATTAATTTTACAGATAATGTGGTAATATGCTGAACATTAAAATGCTTTTCTAGTTTTCAATTTAGAATTGGAATTAGAAGAAAAGACATTTAATAATTGAAAATTGAGAAATAATTAATTTGCAAATAGGAAAGTGTTTTAGTGAAAGATCCAAGAATAATGGAGTAGATATGTAAGAAGTGATAAAATGTGTGAAACGAAAAGTTATAATGAGTTTACATGGAACTTGTATAAACTTATGAGATATTTATAAAAGATTATCTATTCCAAATAGACATGATCATCATATAAAATTACCATTAAAGAAAATCTATCACCCATGTTTTAAAAATAAAAGTCTAGCTATCTTAGCCATCCCCTCTTCCTTATTACTAATTATCCTATTGGATCTAGTTTTTGCTGTTATTATTGTTTGTAATTAGTCAGATCTGTACTTTGTTGTGAAAATTAACACATGGGAATACAGGTTTATTTCTGTGGGTAATACAAGTTCTGTTTACATAGACAAATATTTTTCAGTGAATACTTACTACATCTCCAGTTCTTTTTTGGGCCTCTGAAAGCTTCATTTTTTAAATATTTTTTGTCAATATAAGATGCATTCTTTTTTTTTTTCCTTGAGACAGTCTTGCTCTGTCATCCTGGGTAGAGTGCATTAGCGTCATCGTAGCTCACTGCAGCCTCAAACTCCTGGGCTCAAGTGATCCTCCTGCCTCAGCCTCCTGAGTAGCTGAGGCTACAGGTGTATGCCATGACGCTTGGCTAATTTTTCTATTTTTTAGTAGAAATGGAGTCTCGCTCTTGCTCAGGTTGGTCTTGAACTCCTGAGCTCAAGCGATCCTCCCACCTTGGCCTCCTGGAGTGCTAGGATTACAGGAGTAAGCCGCAGCACGCATGGCCTAAGATATATTCTTGAAGCATAATATAGGTATAATTTTTTTCTGCTATGTATAAATGTTCATTCCTTCTAAGATGAATATATTTTATCTTGTAACAAAGATGAAGGATAGCAAATCTGTCATGTCAAGATCTTCTGAAAGTACAGGATGAAATAACAGAATTTTAAAAATCAAATGAGTAGATATTTAATTATAGTCAACATTATATAACATTTTAAATGCTTTTTGGTGACCTTATAATTTTTTTCATAGATGTTTATAAAATATTAATTTTTTTTTCCTTTACTGTCTAGCCACTACAAGTCTACTTGCAGCACTTTACAGTTTTATCTGCAGCATTGTGGCAGTAGCCTTATTATATGGATTGTGTTATGGAGCTTTAAAGGTGAGCACTAAACTGTAGAATGTTTTGTGTTTAACACTGTATTTCCGTATGAAGATTGTTTTAAAATTGACTAATAATGATTTTTTTTCATGGTGCCACTTTAGCATTAATTTCCATGATTTTCATATGATGAACATTATATTTATTCTCGTTTACATTGAATGTGAAAGCAGTTTAATTATTAAAGAATATTATTTTCATGCAGTAATCATAGGTTAATATTAGAAACAGATTATTAAAAACTAGGCTCATCTAATATAGGGGTGAGCATGGTAATTATAAAATATGAAATTAATTTCAGATTTCTAGTTAAGAATTTATGTAACCACTTTTCATATCAAGGTTTCTTTAAACTTACAAGTTCAAGAACTACAATTTAAGATACATGCTAGTAAAAATTATTACACTGAAATTGAATGTCATTATTGGATTAGAAGGATCTAGATGAGCTTTATTAGCTCCCTTTTTTTTATGAGCTCCTTTTTAAAAGGTTGTCATCAAATCGTGAACATGAAAATTAAAAATTTTTTATAGACAACTTTTAACCCATGACAGATAACTTCTGGGCTTTTTTGGTTTTTGTTTTATGATTAATGCAAGAGAATCAAAATGGTAGATGGTAGGGTTGAAAGGACTATGAAAGTGACTCACAACGTCCTTCCTTGCCTCATTTATTAAGTAGAATTTATAGAACACTTACTGTGTGCCAGGTATTATGCTAAGAGCCATTTTCTGCTTTTAAGGACTGATAGATTAGCTATGATTAATAAGTCAACCAAAATGTTCAATACAGGGTAATGAAGGTTATGAAGACAGTGCTGTGGGTATACAAATCAAGACTACTTTATTCTGCTGAAAGGGATTTAAAACAATTTTCTAAGGGGATGATTTTCACCAAATTTTGAAGGACAAATAGACATTAGCTAATTAAAACAAGGGATGAAGAGATATGGAGTTTTAAAGAAAATGGGTTATGTAGAGGAAACAGTAAATAATTGGGAATTGCTGGAGGTTTGGGTTCATAAGGAAAGACAGCCTTAGAGAAGACTGAAAAGGTAAACAAAGGCTATATCATGAGATATCTTTTATCCTAAATGTGGTGGGGTGAAGATGGAGAACCATCAATGTATTTGAAGTAGAGCAAGGAAATGATCAGAGTTGCATTTTAGAAAGCTGACTGGTCTCCATTGTGAAGGATATTGAAGTCTAAGCAGGAGAGATCAAAGTAGGGAGACTGTTGTGGTGTAATGTTGAAATCAGAGGGACTTATCTAAAATTGGATTCCATGAATATATTTGAGGACTATCTGGATAAAAAGAAAAAAGCCAGAATATGGTCCAGGATGATTTCTGGGTAGGATCTGGTTTGAACAACTGGTTAGGAAATGATGTTAATGTACAAGATAGGAAACCTTTGAGTTTATTGAGGAAGGTGATTGTTTACATTTTTATACTTTATTTGTTGATATTTACGAAGTATCCAGAGATGCATAGTAGATAATTATTTGCAGGTTTAAGGTAGTGAGTCATAGATATGGAAGTCATGAACAAAATTCAATAAAGTATAAGAAAATACTGTTAATGTGGATTGACAAGAGAAAATGGATGAGGAAAAGAACCCAGGGAAAGGCCAATGTTGAACTATTGGTTATGGCAGAAACACATGAAGGAAATTTCAGAGGCAGTAGAGTCTGAAAAAGGTTTTTGTTGAATTTGGCAGTTAATAGGATATTGGTGACTTAACAAAAGCAGCTTCTTTGGTGTTTTGGTTAAGGAAACCAGATTAATATAAGTTTAGGTTTGAATGTATATCAAGGAAATATATTCTACTCTTTCTAGAATATAGTTGAGAGATACACACATATACACATAATGGGAGTTGCTTTCTGGTCTTTGTTTTTTAAAAAGCTCTGAGACTAGACTGCATTTAAAAAGTGAGGAGGAAAAATTTAGTTAGAAGGAAGATAATCAATGGATGTAAGCTCAGGAAAGAACTGGAGGCACTAAGATCCAAATCCAGGCTTCTCCCATAGGCAACACCTATGAACCAACCTGGCTAAAGGTGTTAGATCATGTTTTGAGTCATGTTTTGAAAAGTGAATCATTATTTGGAAATTGTAGTTATGGAAGCTAGCAAGTGCAGTAAGTTTTCTAGCCTGGTTTAGAAAGGCTTATTCAACTATAATTATACAGAAGAACAGCAACAATTGTAAAACTGCCAACTAGATTCCTGTGTCCTAAGGTGGGCAGGAAGCTAAATGTTTTTTCCTTCTTTCCGGGGCATGGCATTTGCATTAGACAATTTTAGTTTTAAATATGACTCATTATAATGTAATAAAGCTATAGATGTATGCATACCACATTTTATTGTGCTTCACTTTATTGTGCTTCTCAGATATTGTGTTTTTAACAAATTGAATGTTTGTGGCCACCCTACATGAAATCAAGGAAGTGGGGCACAGACAACAGGAGGTGTTCATGAATGGTTTCTGTTAATAATATATGATAACTCTAAATTCTTAACCTAAATAAAATAAACAAGTCATTTTGAGATAACCTTAAGAATGCTCTTCTTTTGTCTAAGAGTACTAAGTGGTGTCAAGTATTTGTCAAATAAAGGTTCTCATTTTGTTTTGTTTTAATTGAGGCAAAATTTACATACCAGTGAAATCCACATATCTTAAATACATAATTTGATAAGTTTTGACAAATGCATACACCTATGTAATCTACACCCATATTGAGCTATGAAATAGTTCCATCACTCCAGAAAACTTCCATGTATGATTTCTTATCTTCTCTACCCTCTACTATTCTTATTTCCTTCACTGTAGATTAGGTTTGCAGTTCTTGAACTTCACAGAAATGGAATTGTACTATACGTACTGTTTTGTGTCTGACGTATTTTGTTCAGTGTGATGCTATTAAGAGTCATCCACATTGTGTGTAGCAGGAGTTTCTTTCTTCTTATTGGAGGAGTATTCCATTTAGTTTTAAATCCCTCTTGTCCCCATTGTATGAGTATATCACAGGTTTTCTACTGTCTTAAAGATGGACATTTGAATTATTTAGGGATATTATGAATAAGGTTGTTATGAACATTCTTGTGCACATCTTTTTGTGGACATGTGTTTTCACTTTTGTTGGGCAAATACCTGGAAATGGAATTGCCAGTTTTCTAAAGTGATTATACTACATACCTTTTTTTGTTGTGTTAATTTTATCAAAGTTATACATGCAGATAATTTAGAGTCAAATAGTTCTACAAGACTTATTACCAAAAACAGCAATCTCCTACCCGTCTTACCTTCCTACCTTCCTTAGACGTTTTACTCTCAACTGTTTGAGCTGATTCTTTGGTATTTACCTCCACATATCTACCTAGCTTTTATTTCTACTTCTGGTATTTTCTTAAGTTTTAAGCAGTCTCAATGGACTACCCTTTATGGAAATTGTAGGCTTAACTTTTTATCTCCCCACCCCAACCTCCACCACATACACAGCCTCTCTTCTCTCCCACCTGTACCTGATATGTTGTGTTTGTTTACCTTATTATCACTATGCAAATGCTCTTCCTACCTATATTTTGTTTTCTCCTTTGCTTTCTTATATATTTATTTCTTTCTCATTCTCAAACTCTTGACATGTTTACCTTTTTTTTCAGTACATTCAGACATGTGAGGGGTTCACTTTCTGGCTCTGCCACTCAAATGGACAAATTACTTAAGCCTTCTGTGTCTTAGCTTTTTCCTCTATGAATTGGGGAGTAATAGTACATATTTCCAAGAGTTATGATAAAAATTATTTAGGGAATACTTAACAAAGATCTAAGAATGTGGGTCTACAAACACTATTCAATATGATGATAATAAGGTTTTGATTTAGGCATTTATAATGTTTTATGTTGTGACTATTTTTAAATGGGGAAAAAAGGGCAAATTTTATTAAAAACTGCCATTTAGCTCCCTACTCATACAATTTTTACTTTCCAGAACCTCAGAGAAAGACAAAGGATTAGAATGGTATCTACCTCACAAAACATACTTAAGAATCGTTAACAATTCCTGTTAACAGAATGATTCACTCTATGCCACGTTTTATGCTAAAAGACCTTAGAGATACTACAGTGAGTAGAGCCAACATGGCATAGCCACCTGTTTGTTGGCCTTGGAAGCTAGCATTTATATTATTTCCTTCTGGGAATATGCTGTCATTCATTTAGGAAATGGTTCCTGAATGCCTGCTCAGTGCTGTGGAGGATGTAATGGTATAGCGCATGAGCAAGACATCAAGAAAGTATCACACCAAATATCAACCTTTTCTTTTGCCTAATGTGTTATATCACATGTTGACGTTTCCTACTCCATTATTGTATATAACAATATACAATATTTACATATTGTTATTTTATTCTTCAAAAAGGAATGCATAGTTTATTGTAAAATTAATACCACTTAAAATCTGAAAGAACTTGTAGCAACATGCATCAGAAGCAAATTATTCCTACCATATGAATAGAGCTTTATTACCCAAAGAAATCTAGAAGCTAGATTCTAGCTCATCAGAAAATAATAAGTCTAAATTTTTCTGGAATACAGTGCAATTAATAATGTGGCTAAAATTTTTTGTTGAATTTGATTTCTTTGTTTTCTGCGAATACTGACATAAAAGGATTATATGACAGATTATAAATTAGAAGCATATTATTCTGTTAAATTTTTTTTTAATAGGATTCTTGGGATGGCCAGCATATTCCAGTACTTTTCTCCATTTTTTGTGGTTTGTTAGTGGCAGTATCCTATCATCTCAGTCGACAAAGCAGTGATCCATCTGTACTTTTGTAAGTGAGATCAGTTGTTACTGAATTGAAGAAATTTAAATATGTCAGCATTTCCTTCAAATAACTTCCAAGATACCTTTTTCCCAATGCCTTTCCAAAGTACCATTGGCTTAATCTATATTAGATTTGAAAATACATTAACTTCAGGTCATTCTGACCAGTGTTTGTTAGTTTTTTCCCCTCCCAAGCATTGAAAGTATATTTTAATAAAAATATTTTCAATGTATGCTTATTTATGATATCTTAAACATTTTGGAATTTATCATTTGTTAATGATTAAATTTATTTTGATTACTTGGTTTTCTGTCATCCTTATTTGCCATTTGAATTACTGGTTTTCAGATTAAATATGTATTTTCTATTAATTATTTTCTCTTAATTTTTTTAATGTAAAGTTCTTTGGTGCAATCCAAGATTTTTCCAAAAACAGAAGAGAAAAATCCAGAAGACCCTCTGTCTGAAGTAAAAGATCCACTGCCTGAAAAACTTAGAAATTCTGTTGTAAGTTTTAGCTTTTAGAATCACCAAAAAGACTTAAATTTTAGACAGTTGATCATGTTATAAAATGAACACTTTTTGGAAGTTTTTAGTAATTGGGGGAAATATATATAGTTATATTTAATAGGATTAGTTGTACGTTGTTGATTGCCTTTTTCCAAATTTTAACATGTAAGAAATGCTCATTCCTCAAACTTGTTTTCTATGTAGAACAATATGCAAAACATTTATTTTTAGGTCAGGTGAAATTAAGTAATTTCATGGTCATAGGATTTTTATTCCTAGTCAGTTTAGACTAGGATCTGAAAAATCAGTATTTAACATAAATTACATTTATTTTGTTTTTATTGTTCTTGTTGATAAAAACTATGTCTTTATAAGTCATTTACTAGTCTTTTAGAATGTTTTATTTCTCAAGAGCAGTCTGAAAGTTTGTGTGTTTCTCAGTTTGAACAGAAAGAACAGTAACCTGTATTAACGTAATATAGTTAAGTAAATTTAATAATTTTTTAAATTTCTAATTTAGTAAATTATAATTTTGCCTGTATTCTTTTAGTCATTATTTGAAAAATGAATTCTATAGATTCATGTCTGTTTTACAGAATAAAATATAAAACTTCCTTTTCTCAGATTTATTTTAGATTATTTCCATTTGTGAAAAACTAAATTTATATGAGTACAATTAGAGATAACATTTACTTTCAGTGAAGTTGAGCTATTTACATATTCTTTAGAAAACTTTAGAAATACAAAACTACCTCAAGATATAATTTAAACAAACTTTTTTTCTGACTTTAGTTTCCATGTTAGCAAAGCATATTTCACATTATAGTAGTATAGTCTGAAGCTAGCTTATAAGCGTAAATCTAATGGCTCAACTGATAACGAAAGATATTGAGGTTTCTGGTTTTTACTATAACCACTGAAAGAACCAAAATGTAGTAAGTGAAATGTGACATATACGTGCAGTTTTAATGTTTCAAAAGACCAATGAAAACATAACTTATCCAAAGGGATATACCCCTATGAATGACACTATGGCTAGGCACAGTAGCACATTGTGTAGTCCTGTGTATTTGGTAAGCTGAGGCAGGAGGATTGCCTGAACCCAGGAGTTCTGGGCTATAATATGCTATGATCACACATAGCAACATAGTGAAAACTGGTCTCAAAAAAAAATTCTAATAAATGTTACAGCAACTTACATCCTTTTCCCCTACGTAAAAGTTAAACTTACAGACCAATGGGGGAATAAAATCTTCATTGTACTTGCAATATGTTATACAGCTAGCAGAACTAGGTAAGTAGTTTGGTTTCCTTTGTATTGCAGTATAATACCAAAATATGAGGAAATTGAGGAAGAAAGTAATATTTATTGTTTTTAATTATTATGTGTAAGAAATATCTAGAAGTTTAAAGAGTATCAATGAAAAAATATTTCTTAAACTTTGCTAGTTGGGAATAAAGGAAAGATTTTTAAAAATTTTAATGTAATTGTTGGGTAATTCTTTTTTTTCCAACAGGGTGAGCGTTTACAGTCTGACCTAGTAGTATGCATTGTAATTGGTGTGCTGTATTTTGCTATTCATGTAAGCACAGTCTTCACAGCATTGCAGGTAAAGAATAATTTTGTTCTTTTAATTGGGGGAAAATACAGTCTTGCACTGTATAACAACATTTCAGTCAACTATAGACTACATACATATGATGGTGGTCCCATAAGATTATAATTGAACTGTCTTATTTGTGTACCATTTTTAAATCTTTTATATCATACTTTAACTGTACATTGGCTATGTTTAGATACACAAATACTTACATTGTGTTACAGTTGCCTACAGTGTTCAGTACAGTAACACACTGTACATGTTTGTCACCTAGGAGCAATAGGTTATACCGTAAGCCTAGGTGTGTAGTAGGCTACACCGTGTAGGTTTGTGTAAGTACACTCTGATGTTTGTATAATGACAAAAAAAACCTAGCATAGTCTCAGAATGTATCCTGTCTCTAAGCGATGCATGACTATAACCTTGTTTGGACTCATTTCTAATCTGATTATAATGTTTGTCCATAATGCTGAAATATGTGACTTTTTATTTGGTTTTATCAAAAAAAATATTTATTTTCTCATAGTTTCTCTGAGCCATGAATCTGGAATTGGCTCATCTGGATGATTCTAGCTCAGGATCTTTCATGATGCAGTAGTTATCTGAAGCTCATTATCTGCAGGCCTCAGTTCCTTCTGACTGTTGGCCAGAGACCTCAGTTCCCCTCCATGTGGTTCTCACCATATGCTCGCTGCCTGAGTGTCACCATAAAATGACAGCAGATTTCTACCAGAGCAAGTGATCCTTGAGAGAGAAAGCCCAAGACAGAAGCTGCACTCCCTTATAACCTGATATTGGAAGTGACATCCCACCACTCCTTCCACACTCTATTGGTAACTTAGATCAACTCTGGTACATTGTGGGAAGAGAATATACACAACTGTAAACACCAGGAGGCAAGGATCATGGGGACCATTTCAGAGGCCGACTACCACAGCTCACCCTCTGGCCTCAATGATTGACATCCTCCCATAGGCAAAATGCACTTTCCCCCTCCTAAAACCCCTAAAAGTCTCATTCCAGTACACTTTGAGTTCTAGAACCTTATCATCTAGAAGGGGTCCTCAAACTTTTTAAACAGGGGGCCAGTTCGCTGTCTCTCAGACCGTTGGAGGGCTGGACTATAGTTTAAAAAAAAAACTATGAACAAATTCCTATGCACTCTGCACATATCTTATTTTGAAGTAAAAAAACAAAACGGGCAAAAACACCCAGCGGGCCGGATAAATGTCCTCGGCAGGCCGCATGTGGCCCACGGGCCGTAGTTTGAGGACGCCTGATCTAAAGGTTCAGGAATGGGTGAGGCTCCTCGGGTGTTGTTCCCTATGGACAGCTCCTCAAGCAAAGTTCCTCTCTTCTGTAAGGCCATGTAATTACCATGTTTGGTGCTCCCCCATTCTTTGGTGTAGATCCATATTTCCATATGGTTTGTAAGGTTTCTGCTCAAAAATCTGCTGTTACTATGATGGTCATTCCCTTGTATGTGACTTGATGCTTTTCTATTGCTATTTTTAGAATTCTCTCTTTGTCTTTGACTTTTGACAATTTGACTATAATGTGCCTTGAAGAAGACCTGTGTGGGTGCACCTATAATATTTGGGAATCTTTGAGCTTCTTGTACCTGGTTGTTTATATCTCTTGCAAGACTTGGAAGTCTTCAGCCATTATTTCATTGAATAATCCTTCTATTCCTTTGTCCATTCCTTCTCCATCTGGACAAAATTCGAATGTCTGTTAGTTTTATAGTGTTGCTTATATCGTGTAGGCTTTCTTTATTTTTTATTCTTTTTTTTTTTTAACTATTTGGTTATTTCAGAAGACTTGTGTTCAAATTTAGAAGTTCTTTCTTCTTGGTCTAGTCTATTGTTGGCACTCTTAATTATATTTTATTTCACTCATTGAACTCTTCAGTTACAGAATTTCTGTTTGGTTCTTTTTTATGATATCGCTTTGTTGACATTCTCACTTAGATCATGATTTTTTTCCTGATTTCTTTGTATTATTTATCTGTGTTCTCTTGTATCTTGCTGAATTTCCTCAATATCGTTATTTTGAATCCTTTTTAGGCATTTAATATATTTCCTTTTCTTTGGGATCTTTCATTGGAGAATTATTATGTTCCTTTGGAGGTGTCACATTTTCTTTCCTTTTTATGTTTCTTGTGCCCTTACCATGCTTATCTGTTCATGATTTGTAACAGTTGCTTTGTCCAATTTTATGGATTGTCTTTTTTAGGGAAAGAATTTTTCCTGTAGATGTATCTATGACGTTGGTTGGGCAGGATGCATTGGCTTTGCTTCTGGGTGGATGCAGTAATGTGTCCCTGTGATTTCTAAGGCTGTATTTAGTGTCAGTGGTGTCTGTGAGTTCCTCAGTGGCTGAGGCTGTGTTTGTTAAGGGAGGCAGTGGCAAAGCTTTGCTTGGGATGGGGATGCTAGGTGGGTTGTCCTCAGGCACTAGTGGTGGCAGCAGTGGGTTGGGTGTGCTAGTCCTCAGGCTGCTGAGCAGCGTACATGAGCACTGGTGGTATTGGGTCCACGTGGGC
This sequence comes from Cheirogaleus medius, assembly GCA_008086735.1. NCBI lineage: Eukaryota > Metazoa > Chordata > Mammalia > Primates > Cheirogaleidae > Cheirogaleus > Cheirogaleus medius. The sequence goes on along the minus strand of VBSM01001979.1, from coordinate 26,426,222 downwards.
CAGTTCTTGGGCCTCCAGTTGATATGCTTGGGTGTTGGTGGTAGTAGAGAAGAGAAATTTTAAGATGTGTTATATTTCTAACGAATGGCTCTTCTTCGGTATGAGTCAGGATGTGGTGACTCAGATGATTGTCCCTGCTGAAAGCCTTCCATACCCTTTGTAGTCACAAATAATGGTCTCTGCCCTGTGTGCTTACACAGGTGTGCATCAAGCTTCTAGGCCCTGTTATAATTGGCTATGTAGTTGACAAAGCAGCAGGTGGCCCTCCTGGGAAGTGTAAAGGGTGGCAGGAAAGAGGTTGGGCTCTTGGCGGCTGTGATGTGTTCATCAGTGATAGCCATGGATGGTACCACCTCAGTGACCGAGGCTAGTGGCTCTAGGGTGCCTGGGCCTCCACACCTTGAGTCAGGCATGTAGCCGTGTGCCAAACCATGTTCTGTGAACCAGTATATACAGTTGACTGTTCCAGGCAGAACCTACCATAATCCATGTCTTTTATCTTTACCATTTAAAACAGTACGTTGCTCTGAATGTCATGTAGAACATTCTTATGGTAGAAAACAGTATAACTTCGGCCACTCTCTCATTATACAATAGTGTGAGACACCAAAGAAAGTAGTTAACGCATTTTATAATATCTGTGATATATGAACAGCCACTAACTTTCAAGGCTGATTTAATCAGAAAAAATGCATGATATAGAAATGTTAACTGTAGAAAAATGTTTGGTTTTTAGATTCTAAAATTATTTTTGCTCTTCATTATCAAAGGGAAAACTAAACTGACAAATGTGTAGTTCTGTGATTCTCAAAATCACTCCTAATTTTTTCAATTTTTTTTAGCCTGCTCTCAAGTATGTGTTGTATGCACTGGTTGGCTTTGTGGGGTTTGTAACTCATTATGTACTGCCTCAAGTTAGAAAACAGCTACCATGGCACTGTTTCTCTCATCCTCTGCTAAAGACAGTGGAGTATAACCAATATGAAGTTCGAAGTAAGTATTTCATTAGCACTCTTCCTTTTAATACTGACTTTTTCCCCTTATTATGCTGATTGTTCAATATATGCTGAGTTCAATAAGTATCATCAAGAAACACTTTGGCTTGTATGTATTATACTTAGGTTTCAAGCTGTAAATGAATCAGATCTTTTGCAGGATGCTTTAATTTCAGCTGGAGTATAAAAGTGAGTCCCACAATGCCAGTTTTCCACAGAAAAACTTAATTCTTCTCTAAATTGGTCTCCACAGATGTCTCATTGATGAATTCTCGTGTGTGTGTCTGACTTCTCTGTCATGTCCCTCCACTTCCCCCAATAGGGTTTTTCGTTGTTGTTGTTGTTGTCATCTACAGGCAACCCAATTCTTAAATCATAGGGAGAAAAGAAAAGTCTTTGCTCCTGTTTCTACCAGAGACACTATGTCCTACCAGAGAGGAGTATAAAAGAATTTATAAAGTGCAAAGAAGTTAAAACATTTTGTAATTGCCATTATTAGTTCAGATTTGGGATGAAGTATAAAAATGACTCAGAGAGAGAGAGAAGGCCAGTCCACTAGGCAAGCTTCTTCCTTGCCACTGTAAATCCTGCCTTTTCTTTCCGTTGTTAAGTATTCAGTTCTTGTTCATTAGCCCCATGACCTGTAATACACTATATGTCCTCATTTTAGAGAAATAATAAAAATTCTTATCTATGTCATCATTTATTATATACCAGTGCTTATATAATCCAATTTTTTCCCTCAGACTTTTCCTACAGTTAGTGAATTACTGTAAAAAGAGTAACTTAGTCAATTGCGTTCACATAACAAATTTCCTGGACCTTTTAGTGAAATTGATTGAAACATCATGTTACTGTAATCTTGATCACCAGTTTAATCTTGGAGAGATAAATAAACAGTAATTTGTAGGTTGCGGTAATAACTCTGGTAGACCTTTTACAAAATTCGTGTTCATTTAATAAGGAAAAATGACATGAAACTGTATAAGAATATGTACTGGCCCATTTCTACCGTCAGGAAAATAACTCAGTATGAGAATTTTTTTGATGGTGAACTATTAGTTTTGTTTTCATATATAAATGATAGCAAGTATATCTAGTTTGTTTTAAAGATCAGCAGTTTTCATTAAATTATTAATTATATTGTTTCTTTATTTTTGATCTTTACAGAACATTTAGTCTAAATTTTTATAAATTTTGAATCATCATAACATTTTTGACACATTAATAGTACTAGATAATAGCAAAGTTGATTTTTTTTTCATCGTACTGATTTTAGCAATTGAAAGAAAAAATATTATTCACTAGAGAACTTCCAAAAGAACTTCCAGGTAGGTGACTGCTTTCAAATAGCCGAAGAACTGTGTTCTAAATATTTTATTTTATCCCAGACACTTTCCCCAATAAAATAATATTGAAGTATTAGAAAAAATCTTATTGGCAATGAAAATGACTTTTATGAAGTACGTGAATTCAAATCATAGCATATTTTTATATTCTGAGATAGTATATCTTATGTATATATGTTTGCATCTATGTACATATATCTTAGCATTTTAAAAACAGATTATTTAATAGATCATTTATTTTGGGGGGGAGGAGCAGTCTAATAATCAGTATCCTTTTCTCCATAAGCTATAAGCATAAATAAGAAAAGTTATGGTTAAGAACTGAGGTTTCAAAAAACAGAAAAAAGAACTGAAGTTTCAAGAATTAAAGCTTAAATTCGTGTAAATATAAGTCATGTCTGAGTTGTGTAGTTTTAAGTGTTTCAAAGCTCACAGAAGTTGACAATTCAAATACTAGATTCCTTATATTTTAATTTATAGTATAGAACTAAATTTAAGCTGTAAGATTTTCCTTTTTCATCACATTACCTAAACTACTGTATATGTTAGATGACATGTGGTCTTCTTATATTGCCCTGTTAGATGCAGCCACTATGATGTGGTTTGAGAAACTTCATGTGTGGCTTCTTTTTGTGGAGAAGAATATCATCTATCCATTGATTGTTCTTAATGAACTTAGTAGCAGTGCAGAGAAAATTGCTAGTCCAAAAAAACTGGATACAGAGTAAGTACAATAATTCTGTAGTCTAAGCCTGACTATTGGGGGCTGTCATAAACAATGTTTTAAAGTTTATTGATCAAATATCAAATAATCATTGAGTGTCTTTTTGGAGCAAGGCACTCTTGAATTTAAAAATTTAGGTGAGATTTTGTCTTTGCCCTTTTTTAAACATCTGTTTCTCCCATTGGCTTATTCACTACCCCATACATCTCATCGCCAATTGATATTTTATGAGAGGACATTTATTTAGTAAGGCTAATTTTTAACATTAGATGGCAAGTTTGAGAGATGGCTATATTTTATACTATATAGGCGGTTACTTGCCTCCTTGGTCATTCTGTGGGACTACCCACTGGAGTATGTACATGTTGTCGAGTAAGCATTAGTGTATGTGTTTCATGTGCTATATGCAATTAATGTTAAAGCAGTAGAAATATTGAGAAACTAGAGAACCAGATGTCAGATTTACAATACTATTTTAAAATATGCTTATTCAAATAAAGGATAAGAATCATAATACATACTATTGAAAGAGAATATTTTACTGAGATTCTTTCAGGATCTGATTTGCTTAGCTATATAAATCATTTTTAGAAATTTAAATTTGATGTATATATTGTAAGGTTAGTAAATTCTGTAGTTATTTTTCTAAAATTAGTAATTTTTCTAATGTTTTCAGTCACGAGTTCCTGATTTTTGCTTTTTATCATAGACTAGGTGCTTTAATGATCACCATTGCTGGTTTGAAGTTGCTACGATCCTCATTTAGCAGCCCTACGTATCAGTATGTCACAGTCATCTTCACTGTGCTCTTCTTCAAATTCGACTGTGAAGCCTTTTCAGAAACCATGCTTTTGGATCTCTTCTTCATGTCCATACTCTTCCACAAGGTAATTTATCGCTGAAAGGAATATCCTTATCTGTAAAAATTATCTCCTTAAGTAATACACTTTTTAATTAAGATTATGCTTATATTTCATTGGATTTATTATCTTTTAAGGAAGTAAAATCAACCAGTTCAATCAACCAGTTATTTAGGAGCATGTTAGAATCCCTAAACAATGCGAGTCACTGTGATTCATAAACGATATATTTCTTTCCATAGATAGGAAGATAAGATTAAGTTCCATAGAAAGATTAGAAAAACATTAATAAGTATGTATTTTTAAATATATATAATCTTCCAAATAGGGCATAGTTTTGAATAATTTCAGAAATAGAATTGGTAATAATTTAATTGGGCTATGGGCTGCTGGACAGATGGAGGGAGCAAATTCTACCTGAGGATTATAACCTGACAGCCGAATGCAGACAGTAGATGCTGAGGACACTTTGGCCAGGTGGGAGCCATCAGAAATTAGCTTGATGTGACATTTGCAGAATACTCTGAAATTTACAGAACGCTTCAAAAATGTGTTATCCATCCATAAGATAGATGTTCTTATGCCTTTTACAAATGAGATGATAAAGCCTGGATCTTATGTCTCCCAATCCAAGGATCTTTTTGCTGAACCACACTACCTTTCTAAATGAAATAGTTTGTGCAGTCAGATTATTTGTAAGTTAAATAGCAATTAGATTTCATGTTAACACTGACCACATACAAAGGACTTTGACATATATTATCCCATTTGATAGGTAACAGAGAGCTGAAGCAAATGAACAGCTACAAAACACAATGAAAATCCAATTTTAGGAAAGTTAGCCTGGTCAGCCACATTTGGGATGAATTGGGGAAGAGAGAACCTAAAGGTACGGAGAACAGCTAAAGAGATTGTGACAATAATTTAGATGTGATAGAGATCTGACCTAGGATGGGAACAGTAAAAATGGAAAACCATTAACCTGAATAAGGTTTCATTGCCAGTCATTTTCCATATTTTGGTAAATAGCTTCTGAAATATTCTAGTATTGTATTTGTTCAACCACTAATTTGTGTGCATTTTATCATTTATTTCCTCTTTTAGTGAGTGTGGTTATTAACCAAAGGAGGAAGCCTGAAAGTTATCAGAAAATTGTTTGTATAAAGAAATGTATAGTTTCTCACAGATTTAAATATTAACATTTAGATTGAAAATTGTATTTTATTTTACTGGTCAGAAAAAAGTGAAAGTTGTAGTAAAATATAAACTAAATCTTTGAAATATGGTTGCTACACTTAATTCTGCATTAGTTTGGGTTTTCTTAATACTTTCATTTATTATTAAATATATTTTGAGAGCATACCATTTTCCAGAACTGTTCTAAACGCTTAGGCCACATCAGTAAACAAAACAAAGAAAGCTCTCCCCTTAAGGAGTTTGATTTTACATGATCAGTAGATAGAACTTAACAGTGATAATAAGTAATTTTTAAGGGATCTCTTCAGATATATGTTTTATTCTAAGATATTGTTGTAAGGTACACCATGGATTTAATAACTTTTTGAGAAAAAATTAAATGTATACAAAAATGTTTTTACCTACCAACCACTTACCCACATAATTACATATTATTTTTTTCTTTAATATTACAGTCAAAATTTGAGTACAAGTCTGTTTCACATTTAGAATGTGAAGGGTTTTTTGAGTCACTGCTTTTAAGTAGTTATAATGGCATATTGGTGATACAAATGCTGCTTTTACTTACTGTGATCTTGATCACTTTAGTACCAAGGATTGCCAGCAGGATTTTGAGTTGTGGCAAAGAATACTGGGGTTCATCTGCATTTTCTAATCAGATGAAGTTGTGATTTCTTTTTTAAATTGGAAGTTAAACAAATTCATTTGTAAATCAGCTAAAGTATTTTAAGGGTTGAGGTATTTGTTGTCTAATCATGGCACTGAATTAGTCAGAACTTCTTGCTTTTAAGATTCTGTGATCTGTTTTGAGCATTTGACTTTGTATTGCCTAACAATGCAGAAGCAATCTTGGACAAACATAGCAATTGTGTTTCAGTATTGAAGACATGTTCAACAACAATAACAGATCCAAACTTAAATTTTTAAGATGAAAATGTGTACTGCGTTTTTATTGACAACAATTGAGGTTGTCAACACATGCCTAGAACACACAACTACATTTTTATGCAAACCGACAGTGACAATTACATTACAACTACTGTTTTCACATTCCTTTTGACATTTAAAACATACTCAGTTTCCAAAGCACTAAAATTTGGGGAAAATGTATCTTCAAATAAAATAAATATGTGTATTACTTAAGCTTTCTAGATACCTAGATTTTTTTTTCAAGGACAGTTATTTTGCTCCTTCTTGCCTTTCTTTGTTTTGCTTATGGTAGTAGTAATATATGGCCAATAGAGGGCATAGCATGTTTTAAACAGATGAAACACAAATGTGTAAGTCAGCTAGCTGTCTTTACTTAAAAATAGTGTCTTTACTGAGAAATAAATTCAGTGTTTTGGGAGTTGATATATCTTTTCCTGTTACACAAATGGCAAATAATTTCAGTGTTATTTCCCTATTAGGAAGAAAATACAGTTTACAAGTTTTCCATTTCAAATTCAAATATGTGATGATAAGTTTTTTACAAATGATTTTACTTTTTCTCCTACAGCTTTGGGAACTCCTTTATAAACTGCAGTTCGTGTATACCTATATTGCCCCGTGGCAGATTACATGGGGTTCTGCCTTCCATGCGTTCGCTCAGCCCTTTGCAGTGCCCCGTATCCTTCTGATTAAAGTTTATAGGAATGAACAGTCATATCCTTGATGAGAATGTCGGTTTATAGGCATAACCTTTTACAGGCATAGAATACAGTTAGCTATATAATAAATCATCAAAAATTCACACATTTGAGTCCACACGTATACTGATTTTGATTGTTTAACTTGTATTAATATCTATGACCCACAGATCATCTGAATATGAGGAAAGTATTAAAGTTTTATAATTAATGCTAATTTAAAACTTTAAGTTTTCATATATGAATATTCATTAATTTCTAATGCATACAAAATATGTTTAGAAATAGTTTTAATAAAGACATGAAACTCTTTTAGTAATATGATTATAATTAAACTCTGTCCAAAGTTTTATATTCTCATCATTTCTTAAAAATATTTTCTAAATAACAGTAAGGGTTAGTGATGACATTGATGTTGAAATGCAGACTTTTGGTGTCTGCAAATTTTAGTTTTAACCTTTTGGAAAATTGAACCCAACTGTCCAAGATTGATGTATGGACTTTTACCAAATACATATTAGCAAATACTTATTTGACTCCCTTCAAAACATCATACCACGTTATACTTTCCTTGTTGTGTCTTTTTATTGGTAGCCCCTTATGCTGTCCAGTGACACTCTCTCTGTATTCTTCTGGTGAACCTTGTTTTTCTAATTGCTGTAATCTAAATGTATTTGTGAGTTTTGTGTTGTGTTGTGTTATGTTTTTGGGTGTGTGTGCTGAGATGAATGTTAATTTCCTTAACCAGTTTCCTGTAGATTCAGCCATGTTGTTTATTCAGGCTGTTGTGTCGGCCTTCTTCTCTACTCCACTGAACCCCTTTCTGGGGAGTGCAATATTCATCACGTCATACGTTCGACCTGTGAAATTCTGGGAGAGAGACTATAAGTGAGTAGAATAAAACACACTTGAAAGGCAATTTTTATCTTTTTTACTAGGAAAAACTATTGATAGTATAATTATTCAAAGTATTTATGGTTCATAATTGATTGTGTTAAAATGATTATTTTTACTAAAAATTTGTATGCTACGAAAGAAGAGGGGAGAAAACTTTTTTTTTTCTACTCATTTTAAAACAATGCTTTGATTGAATATACTCATTTTTGTATCTTTTTTCTTTTGGTGATATTTATGAGAATTATTTCATATTAACAATACTCTGAAACTTTATACTATACAATGTTATTATAATGGTCATAATGAATTATTTCATAGTTTTCTTAGAAATAGCTGGCTATTTCTAGAGCTAAACTTTTTATAGGTTATTTCTGCTTTTTCGTGAAGAAAGTTTTAATGACAATCTTTGTGCATGAAGTGTTTTCTTCACTCAGGCTTAGTTCCTTAGGCTACCTGTTTAATGCTTACTGACCATCTTTGTATGTAATCTCTCCAAATTTTATTTTATGTAAGAAAGAATACCTAAAAGTGTAATTAATTACTGAGTTGTGGAGCATAAACATTTTAAAGGCTTTTAATGTGTATTAACACATTGATTTAGAAAGAGCTTGTACAAATTTATAATTCTGGCCATTTCCATCACTGCCTTTCTCTCTACACTTTCACACATTAGCGTATTTAACAGGTGAGAACTGTAATCTCATCTTTTAAACAACAAACTAGTTTGTGGGCTTGAAATATTTACTTTGGTCCTTTATCTAAAACCAGACGTTATTTCTCAGACTAGAAACCAGACGTTTTTGGTGATTTTCAGTGTTATTTGTATGTTACTCTTCTGGGCAAACTTAGCCCAAAATAATGTTCTATGACAGCGGTTCTTAAACTTTTTGGTTTCAGAACCACTTTACACTCTTAAATATTATTGGAAGTGCCAAAGATTTTTTTAAATATGGGTTTTCTCTACCAATATTTACTGTATCAGAAAGAAAAATTCAAAAAATGTTAAATGTTTTTACCAAGAGTTCAAAGCTGTAGTGTGTGCTGATCACACTTGTGAATGCTATTAATAGCCACTGCATTCCCGGATGACAACATAGTGAGAACCAGTCTCCCTTTTTTTAAAATTATTTTTTATTTTGCCTACTTCCTTTTTCCTTCATAGAGACACCCAGTCTTTTTAAAAATAAAGATGGATCTGCTTGTGTTTGCATAGAATGTCTGTAAAGGATGCCCAAGAAACTACCATATTTCCACAAACCTAACGCTGTTTGATGCTGGAGCTCCCTTTTTTACTAATTAATTTTAAAATAACAATAATATATCTATTACACGTTAGCATAAATAACATTTTAAATTAAGAACAACTATATTTCCCCTCCTGGTAAAAAAAAATTAGTGAAAAGAGTGACATTGTTTTTATAGTTTTGCAAATCTTTTAAAGTCTGGCTTATTGAAAGACAGCTGGATTCTCATATCTGCTTCTGCATTCGATCTGTTGTAATATATTGTTTTGGTTTAAGCATATGAAGAAAATCTGGCCTCACACAGATATGTAGTTGGAAAAGAAAAGTATTTTAATAGCTTCTTAAGACAATTGTGGGTATTTTTCTTTGCTCCTTCACTAAACCTCAAGAAATGGTAGTTTGTTAAAACTAGTTGCAACGTGAAATCTAAACCATATCTACAAACTTTTGGAGCTGTATTACATCAAAATTTAGCAATTTGTCTTATACTTTGAATGAATGTTTTACCTATGCATAATTTTGTAATGTTATTTTTTGGCCATTTGGAAAATATTGGTTCACTGGGTAATGAAGATCTTCCAAATATTGACATATTTCATTATTCAGTGTTTTAAAAAAATATGTTCACTCACATCAACACCCATTTCAAAAAAATATGAAGTATTGGGAATCTATCAAGCTCATAGTGGTAGATACAAGTTTTCCAAAATTCTCATTTTTACGTGAAAGCTTGAATTTTATCATTGTCAACAGATACTGCCAGTTTTTCTTGAAATGACAGACTCACTTTCTTTTTTGTGTGTGCAATATGTTAAATACCCCCATCTGAATGATCTCAAAATTTTTCCATTAGCCATTCAAGTAAAAATGGTGTTCCAAGAAAAAAAAGCAGCTAGTTCAGCTTGCAATTCAAACAGTTGCATAAATGTTTTCACTTGTGACAACCATTGTACTTAAGAGTGGAGCAGAAATGCTTTATGTGTATTTTCTCTTTTTGCCATACAGAGTATTAAAAAGGCCTGTACTAAGGGGTTGAGATTTAATAAAATTAATAATTTTTACTGCTTCATTAGGGATGTTTTAAAATGAAACTTGAATTTTTTGTTTTATTTGCTTTATTGTGCAAGTGTGGCAGTGAAGAGTAGTATGATTTGGTGCCACTGTCTTGCTTCATGCTCAGGCAACCAGCAGTCTTATCCGCCATTGCCTTCACACCATCAGTGCAGTTGGCAACACAGTGAAAAATGGCAAATAGCAGTTCCATATTATTATGAAAATAGTTTTGGTCTGGAAAACTTCCCAAAAAAGTCTTGGATTCTGTGGACCACATTTTGGGAACCACTGTTCTAAAGAACATTGTGCCACTGGCCATTAATAGGTGTACCTTCCCCTTGCAAAGAATATTTCATTTTTAAGAACCATATGCAGTATGTATTTTTGCATCCCGGTCAATTTTTTTTCACGGTACACTCATAGATGTCTTTCTACACACTGTGCAATGAAAAAACTGCTATGTTTATGTGTAGTTAAGGTGAAAAAGAAGAAAAAATCTCCCCCTAAAAAGTGTGCTACCGAGGTGTTTTATCATTATATTAATCATAGACTTTTCTCCAGAGATGTTCATAAAGTGGCAATATTTATTTCATCTATATCCTATAGTTTCTGCCTCAGTCTAAATTATCGAACAGTTTTAAAATGTAAAGAAAGTTACTGAAAATGTGTTATTTTTTCCTCTTCAGTACAAAACGAGTGGATCATTCAAATACCAGATTGGCTTCTCAGCTTGATAGAAATCCAGGTAATCTCTATTTGTGAGCAAGGAGGCAAGTCTAAGGATTTATTTTACGCATATATGTTTATACTCCCAACTTGTTAGGAATCCTCTATGAATTCAAAATAGTCATTTTATAAAAATGTAATATCCTTTGCTTTATTTGTTTTATTTTAGCAAGGTATATGTGAATTAATCTATAATTTGTATATCCATCTTTTATATTATAAAATGCATTTTGAGAGTGCTGATAGGAATAAAGTAATGCCATTCAAAGATCGTTCTTTCATAGGTCAGAAAGTAGGAAACAGTTAAAGTAAAACTGGTCAGATGTGTTGAAGGGTATGCAATCATACTGATACGTGTTTTATTAATATATTTGCTTCTACCTTTCCCTCAATGTTAAGGTAAATATTAATTTTATACAGTTTATTATATACAGAGTTGTCATCTAGGCAGCCAAATAACCACTAGGCTAGAACTTCAGTGGTGAATCTTTGGTTGTGGTACCATTATCTAAAATCTGGTTCTTAGTTTTGTCATTTGGGAAATATCATTTTGTCAGCCTGCCTAATAGTCTGACAGAGAAAAAGTGAATCTCATTGCCCCAACCATAAGAGATTAATATATCAACCAGAACTCCAGTGTGTTAATTTACTAAAGGAAATCTTACTCCCAAATAGACTGGAATATTTGTATCCATTTGACTCATGAATTCCTTCAAGTACTCTTTCCATCTGAGAAACCAAACTAGAACAATCAGATTGATTCTTAATTACAAAATTGGGTTAAGGAGAACTAGTTATTTGATATTAATGACTGTCATAATCATGTTCTGGTAAAGAAGAACCATTTCAGCTGTAGTATGTGCTTGTAAAGTGTTGGAGTTCTCGTGATGATAATGCCATTCTACATAATAAAAAACACATGTCCTGAATTAATATACACACTTTTGTGATGGGCAGATGTAGAATTGTTAGTCATTTTATTGACATTAAAATCTGAGATTCCCCTTTCATTATTTTATTGTTTAGTTTGGCTCAGTTTAAAATAATTATTAAGCTTTAAATATTTTGCCATTCTCTGTTACTATACTTTGGGCACCTATTTACAGATTATTGCTCCGGATGGGTTACTTCTAGAGATGGCCATATCATTTATTGAGTGGTGTTTTATCTTAATGTTTTTCTTAAAGATAACACTAACGTCCAATATTTTAGGTTCTTTGCTACTATATATGCATATAGAGTTTATTTTTGCTTAGTATTAGCCATCTTGATATATAGGTTCTTTTTGATTGACCAACTTCTCTTTGTTTTGAAGTGTCTTATTTATTCAAATCTTGTATGATTTTATCCATTTCCTTTACCAAGTAGTCTTTTTCTTCTCCTTCTGAATTATTTTATCTTTTTCATTTCTCTTGTATGGTTTTAATTATAAGACATATTGCATTGAATAATTTATAGACTTTTAAAGAGGTAGGAAAGTCCTTAGATTGCATCTAATCCAATTCCCACTTTTTATCGATGGGAACCATAGATTCCAAGAGGTTACATGACTTCTAAATCTAAATTATAAAACCTTTCCATTATCCTATGTTTCATAAGAAACTGTTATGGGTATGAATATTACTTGCATTGCCAAATAAATATAAATATAAATATAACCCTAACTGGAAGTTGGTTTTAATATTTTTAAAAATTTTGTTTGCTGATATAAAGGGGACTTAAGATGAAATTTAACTTCTTTTTAATCTCTTCTTATAGGATCAGATGACAACAATCTGAATTCTATCTTTTACGAACATTTAACTAGATCCCTGCAACACAGTCTCTGTGGTGATTTGCTGCTAGGACGGTGGGGAAACTATAGCACAGGGGACTGTTTCATCCTTGCCTCTGACTATCTGAACGCATTAGTACACCTCATAGAGATAGGCAATGGTCTGGTCACTTTCCAGCTGCGGGGACTTGAATTCAGAGGTAAGGTATTCATTCATCTTTTTTTTCTTTAGCGTATTCCTGTGACATTTAAGTTTTATATGTTTATATCTCAAATCAAAAGTTGTCATAAAATTAGATCTTTGGAGTTGTGGAGTGTCAAAAGTTATTAAAGAGTAATTATTAGATTTTCCCCCCAAAATTCATATTCCAAGAAGAATCATTTTTACTATATGGCATCATATAACTTGTTTTCTTGGAGATGTTGAATTTCTGTTATAATTGTGTGTGTCCTCTTGCTGGTCCCTTTTGTGGCCAGTGGCATAAATTTGTTAGATGGCCAGCAGCAGAGAATGCTGAATTTTTGTGTGAAGGAGAGTAGTTAACCAAGTTACTTCATACAGACACCATGCCTTTGTCCTCAATAATTTTTTTAATTGAAGTAAAATCCACACAACATAAAATTAACCACTTAAAGTTAAAAAATCAGTGGCATTTAGTATAGTCACAATGTTGTATAGCTACCACCTCTGTCTAGTTCCAAAGCATTTTCATCACTCTAAAATAACATCCCGTAGCCATCAAGCAGTTACTATCGTGCATTCAGAAACATATCAACTTGATGTTATCAACTCCTGTAAATTGATTAACTTGAATAGGATGTTTAAGTGCTGTTATTAAATATCTTTCCAGTCTAGGGAACATTAGGACTTAAGAGTTTTGAGAGAGTTTTTGATTTCTTCTAAGAAGTGCTTTGGAGTGTTTTTAATCGGGAATAGGAAATAACAAAAGCATTTGATTAGGATCAAGTCAAATCTCTTCCCCCTGTAGTTTTATTTTTACCCTGATATTGAATCAGAAGGCTTACACCTTTATTTTGGCATGTTAGTGGAGCAAGTATTTCTCTAGTTATTAATAACACCATTCACTAGAAATAAGACTTTATGTAGCACTCAAATTAATTCAGTAAAGTTTATATTTATTATTTATTTATGATCTATTCGTGATCTGTTCATTCCTTCTCCCTCCGTTCCATCCTCCTTCCCTCCCTCTCTCCTCAAAATGTCCTATTCTTATTCTTGTCTTATGGGTGTTTGTTTCTGCCTCTCAGGAGCCTAGGACCTTAATTCCATCTCTTCTAGAGTCTTACCCCGTGTTCAAACCTAATCCAACTAGACTTGTCCAAAAGTCAGCACACCCTTACATCTACTACTGCTATGACTTTTAACTTCCTTTTTAAGTTTTGGCACCTGAAGTTTTCATTCTTGTTTTCTAATTTTATTTTACAAATATGCATGGGGAGGCTTTTTGTTGAGCATTTCCAGTGTGTGTGTGAAATGGAAGGGGGCCCTTCTTATCATCTGCTCATTCTACCATATTGATCAGAAATTTTCTAAATTAAAAAATTTGAGCCAAATTCTCACTCTCCCAGCTTTCATTCTCTGGTACTTAGTAGATTCAAATAAATTTTTAGATAAATCTTTTGCTATTCAAATTCTAATTATTTGACAGTTGAAACTCAAATTTGGAAACCTAGTATCCCTTACTATCTGAACTTGTGCTAGACTTAAATAACGAGAAATTACCTGTATTCTTCACTTAGACATTGGGATTTTGTTATTGATGCACAATATTTTACATATTTGTGGGGCACATGTGATATTTTGTTATATTCATAGAATGTGTAATGATCAAGTCAGGGAATTTGGGGTATCCATCATATTGAGTATTTATCATTTCTGTATGTTAGGAACATTTCAAGTTCTCTCTCCTAGCTACTTTGGAATATATAATAACCCTGTTTCTAACTGTAGTCATCCTACTCTGCTATGGATCATTAGAACTTGTACCTTCTGTCTAACTCTATGATTGTACCCATTGACCAACCTCTCTTCATCTCCCCTCCCACTCACACATGGGATTTTTTTTTAAAAGTACAGATGATCATGTCACTTCCACGCTTAAAACTTTTCGTGACTCCCAATTGCATTTAAGATAGAATAAAAGTGCCCTAATGTGTCCTACAACACACTGTGATCTGGCCTATGCCACTTTCTCCATCCTTACTTTACAGCATTGTCCTCACTCACTCTAGTCACCCTGGCCTTCTTGCAGTTTCTTAGATGTGCTAAATTCTTTACTAAGGACTTCTCTTTGCTCAGTAAGTACCAACCGTCTCCCCTCCTCCCACCAGTCCTCCGTCTGGCTAATTCCGTAATTATCTTTAGATGTTTGCCTATATGTCATTTTCTCAGGGAAGTCTTTTCTAACCATCTATCTGGCATGATTATCTATTATCTTACTCTGTTTTCACTTCTTAACATTTAGCATAGTTAGAATCTTAAAACAGTCATGCACCACATGACAACAATGGTCCCATAAGATTATAATGGAGCTGAATAATTCCTGTTGTCTAGTGACAATGGAGCCATCCTAATACTATAGCGTAACACGTTACCTGTGTTTGTGGTGATGCTGGTGTAAACAAATCTGCGCTACCGTAGTCTGTAAGTCCAGCAATACAATTATGTACTGTGCATAATACTTGATAACAAGTTACTGTGTTACTGGATTATGTATTTACTTTTCATTGGTATTTTATAGTGTGTTCCTTCTACTTATGAAAAAAATTTTACTGTAAAACAGTATGCCACGTTACCTGGCAGCAGCCTTGTTCATCTCATGTTTACCGAGTCTCTTGGATTGCATCATTTTCTCTGTGCTTTATTTGATCTCGTGTTGTCTTGTTCATCATGGTTTCTAAGTATATAAAATTCATGGCTCATGTTGCCAGTAAGAGGCCTCATGGAGTAATTGACCTAGAAACAAAATTAAAAGTGATTAGGGACTAACAAGGTGGAAAAACAGTGATGGTTATCGCTCTCCAGGCCAGCATGTCCCCTTCCACCGCAGCTACTATCTTGAAGAACAAGAACAAAGTGACAGAAGCTATTGAAGGATCTGCTTCGTTGAAGGCAGTATAGTAACATGCTGTATAGGTTTGTAGCCTAGGAGCAATAGGCTATACCATCTAGGTGTGTGTAAGTACACTCTATGATGTTTGCACAATGACAAATCACCTAACAGTGTATTTCTTAGGATGTAAACATATGGTTATGTGACACATGACTGTGTTTATTGTTTAAAGTTTAGTTTTTTTCTAGCCCAGGGGTTGACAAACTTTTTCTGTTAGGAGCCACATATTTAATAGTAAATATTTTAGGATTGGAGAGCCATGCGCATTCTCTGTTGTATATTCTTCTTTGTTGTTTTTTCTTTCAAACAACCCTTTAAAAATATAAAAACCATTCTTAGCTTGAATTTGGCCTGGTGCTGAATTTGTCAGGCTTCGCTCTAGACCAGTGGTCCCCAACCTTTTTGGCACTAGGGACCAGTTTCAAGGAAGACAGTTTTTCCACAGACAGGGGTGCGGGGCGGAGATGGTTTCAGGATGATTCAAGCGCATTACATTTATTGTGTAGTCAGACCTCTCTGCTAATGATAATCTGTATTTGTAGCTGCTCCCCAGTGCTAGATCACTGCTTCAGCTCCACCTCAGATCGTCAGGCATTATTAGATTCTCATAAGGTGCGCGCTACCTAGATCCCTCGTATACGCTGTTTACAGTAGGGTTCATCCTCCTGTGAGAATCTAATGCTGCTGCTGATCTGACAGGAGGTGGAGCTTATGCTGTGATGAGAGCGATGGGGAGCAGCTGGAAATGCAGATGAAGCTTCATTGTCACTCATCACCCCCCCGCCCCCCAACTCCCTTACCTCCTGATGTTAGCCCAGGTCCTAACAGTCCCAGGCCCAGGGGTTAGGGACTGCAGCTCTAGACTAGGCGGATTCCCAAGGGCAGGATTCACTACTGCTCTTTTCATCATTTTGTATCCAGCACCTGTCACACAGAGCAATTACTATATAATACGTATTTTATTGATTTTGTAGAATTATTAAATAATGTAAGTATATAGCCTTTTTGTTCTTTCTATCCGTTCCAGAGCTCTCACAGGGTAGGATTATGTTCTTGCTCCAATGTTGATGTGCTCCTTGGTTATTTTCTTTATGATGTTATTCCCTGTTCTTACTTACTCTCTTATAATATTAATCAAGAATATCATTATTTTGCCAGGTAGATATTTGGATCTGCTGAGCATTTTTATGTAATTTCTGAGACATGTTCCATTAAGTCAATTTAATCTTTTTGATTTTATTTGTCTATTGTGTTGGATGCTTAATCTTAAGCAATATTTAAAGAAATTTGTTGACCAGTTTCCTATAGGTACTAGTTAAACTCATTCACATTTTTTCATTTCTTTTTTTAGTTTACTGATACTCTTAAGATTCTTTTCCATGTAAATTTTATGTGAAACATTTATCAGTCTTTTTTTCTCTATACCAGAATTTTTTGATTACAACTTTTACCATGTTAACTTTTCATATGTGTTAACTCTACTAAGTACAATTTTCTAAGTCAGACTTTACAGGTCAAAAATTTGTTATGCTGATTGGATTCCTTTGAATTTTTACTCAGATTAATTTTAACATGTGTAGTTTTTTCATGATGGTTAGTTTTATTTATTTTTATCTTTCTTATGACATAGCTGAAAGGTCTCACTAATCTAGGATATAATCATTAATAGTTCCTCAGAGATGCTCTAGAATACCTTTCCAAGTCTCAAAATTCTTTTTTCAATTATTAATGTTAATTTTTGTACTTATTATTGACTTTATTTTTTGAGAAAAATATATTACTAGAGTATGTTAGGGTTGAAAATATTCTTGAGGTTAGTATGGTAGAGTAAAAACATCCCGCTTTAATTCTGTTATCTCATTTACCTTATTTTGGTACTCTGAACAAGGACCTCATTGAATAAATGTCAAAAATTTTAAATTCATCCTTACCACATATGATCTCTGTACACCGAAAACAAAGTGATGTGCACAAAATACAGCTCTCATTATGTTATTTCCTCATTTAAAAACCTTTGATCAACTTCCCAGAAAGAAAATGAATAAAATGGAGTAATAATACATAATACCTAAGGAATAGTTCCAATTTCATGTCATAATGAAAAAAAAAATAAAACAGGCCCAGGAAGTTTCTTCTAGAAATTGGATAATTCTTCTGCCCATGTTCTAGAGCATGATAAAGAAGCAAAATTCCTCGAGGCTTTTTAAAAAACTAATGTAATACTGATACCAAAATATGACTAAGCTGACATTTAAAAAATACTCTGGGCCGGACTTGGTGGCTCATGCCTGTAATCCTAGCACTCTGGGAGGCCAAGGCGGGTGGATTGCTTGAGCTCAGGAGTTCGAGACCAGCCTGAACAAGAACAAGGACACCGTCTCTACTAAAAATAGAAAAAAAAAATAGTAGAGCAACTGAAAATAGACACAAAAAATTAGCCGAGCTTGTTGGCTAATGCCTGTAGTCGCAGCTACTCGGGAGGCTGTGGCAGGAGGATCACTTGAGCCCAGGAGTTTGAGGTTGCTGTGAGCTAGGCTGATGCCACGGCACTCTAGCCTGAGTGACAGAGTGAGACTTTGTCTCAAAAGAAAAAAAGAAAAAGGGAGTAAAAAATACTCTATTTTAATTTCACTTGTGACTATAGATGCAAAAAAACCTCTAATTCTGAAATAAACAGAAAGCAGCAGTACTTTGTTTAAAGTAGTCCTCACAGATTCAAGCATTTTTCATTTTGAAATTAATTTGAGTATTAGAAAGAAAATTAATAGAATTCACTTTATTTGAAAAGGTTACAGGAGAAAATATATTATGATCCTCTCAAAAGATGCAAGAAAACATTTGATTAAATTTAATTTCCATTATTGGTTTAAAAGATACTTCATAAAATTGCACACATCCTTATTATATTAAAAAAAACATGTCTATGTAAGTACAGGCATACCTTGGAGATGTTGCAGGTTCAATTCTAGACACTGCAATAAAGCAAATATTTCAGTAAAGCAAATCACACCAACTTTTTGGTTTTCTAGTGCATATGAAAGTTATGTTTACATTGTATTGCAGTCTATTTAAATGCGTAATAGCATTATGTCTAAAAAAAACAGTGACCATACCTTAATTTAAAAAATACTTTATTGCCCAGGCTCAGTGGCTCATCCCTATAATCTCCTAGCACTTTGGGAGGCCGAGGGGGAGCATCACTTGAGGCCAAGAGTTTGAGACCAGCCTGAACAACATAGCTAGACCTCATATCTACAAAAAGTAAAAAAAAAAAATAGAAAAGCTTTGACATATTGTGAGAATTACCAAAATAATCCAGAGACAGAAAGTCAGTACATGCTATTAGAAAAATGGCACCAAAAGACTTGCTCCATGCAGCATTGTCACAAACCTTTAATAGGTAAAAAGCACAATACCTGCAAAGTGCAACAAACAGCGTGTATTCCTGTTAATGTCAAATTCAAGACAAGGGTTTTTCTTCTCAACACCTTATAACATTATTATGGATGTCTTGGCTAGCATGATTAAACAAGAAAATGAAATCATAGAATTGTTGAGGGTTCTAAAGTGCAGTACAGCTTCTTAGCTTGGCAGGAATAACCTGTTTCGCCAGATCTTTCATTGTACCACCACCACTATCATCTGAGGCTAGGTTTCATGGCATCAATTTCTTTCAAAGTCGTGTTTTTCAAATGTAGATTGTGTATATATATTTTTTAAAGGATGAAAATTACTGTAGTCTGATTTAAGTTATTTAATAACTTATGTTACATGTGCTTATATACAATTAACTATAATCACTTTATAGTCTTCACATAATATTTACAAATTAAATGGAAGCAAGACCATAAAACAAAATAAAAATTAACATTAACAAATGATATTTTGTTGGCATGAGATTGCTGTGGGTCTAATTCTATATTTAATTGGTGTTTGTATTTTTACTTCAGTAACACTAATTCAGTCAGTTCCTTTTTGATTAGTATTTTGTATAAAAGAATATAACTTCAAAGATTTGTTTGTTAGTACAAAATAATCAGACCTTATACTTAATTGGAACTTTGTAAGTATGTAAGCCTCAAATGCCAGTAATGTAATCTTATACAATTGTTGGAATTGGGAAGAGAAAAAAATTTAATTGTCTTTAATATTAAATTATAATAAACCCTTGCAAGTTATATAGGCAAATAAACAGGATATATATAATATTTCTGCTTACAGCATGGACATGATACTGGTAAATGGAGCTCAGATTCTTTTGAGTTTTGCAAGTCTTTCTTTCTGTGTGTCTGGTATGATTCGGTTTTTGTTCTGCTGGGTTTTTTTTGTTTCTGTTTTTAATTAAACCTTCAGGAGATGTGCCTTTACTCTTTGGTCCTTCATTTGATATGAATGCAATTGTAAACTCATTTGAAAAGTCGGAAATCAATGAGTCAAAATTACAAGGGTTACTTTACTATACAGATTTCCAGAACTTTTAATGTGCTAATGTACATTGTAATTCTGCAGGAGATGAATATACTGAATGCCTGATTTCTGGAGTTTGCTACAATTTGTTAATAAATATTCTGAGGCAAATCAATCGCATACTTTCAATTGCTGTAAAATGTGTCTGTTTTGTAAATCTCTCATGTCCTTGATATATTCTTTTTTTTTTTTCTATTTTGTAATTTTTTCCCCTTTGTAATGGTCTCTGTTCCTGTCTCTTTCTCTTTTTAAGGTACCTACTGTCAACAACGGGAAGTAGAGGCCATTACTGAAGGCGTAGAGGAAGATGAAGGATTTTGCTGTTGTGAACCTGGCCATATTCCTCACGTGCTTTCATTCAATGCTGCATTTAGCCAGCGCTGGCTAGCTTGGGAAGTGATAGTCACTAAGTATATTCTGGAGGGTTATAGTATCACTGACAATAGTGCTGCTTCTATGCTTCAAGTTTTTGATCTTCGGAAAGTACTCACCACTTACTATGTTAAGGTAAGGGTATGTGCCTTACTTAGATCTTCAGATAATCGGAGTCCCTTATTAGGAAAGACATACATATTTTTTAATTTTTCCTTGTGCTTTGCTTCTAAGTAGTAATTTAAATTCTCTAGGATCTAGAAAAGTCAGTAAAAATATACCTACAAAAGTCTTGCTGTTTCTTTCTTTACTGGAATTCTTTCCATGCAGTCATTAATAATAGTAGCTAGTATTTGTAACTTACATGTTTTAGGCACTGTGCAAAGGAATATATACATACATATGTATACACATACGTATTTAACTTAATTCTGTGAAGAAGTGTTACTTCCTTGTTTTACAGATAACTTAAAGACCAGAAGTTAACTTGCCCAAGGTCCTCTAACTAGGAAGTGGAGTTTGGGATTTAAAACCCAGGCTTGTCTCACTCCTAAGCCCTTCCTATTAACCACTACTTTGTACTGCTTTCAACAAACTGAATAAAGTATTGCAAAGTTTGGGAGGTCCCCAAGATCACCCTCATTTCTGACACCAGCTGCAATTTCTGAGTTCCCAAGAGCACCCATAGGTTCTGTAGTTTGCTAGAGAGATCCACAGAACTCAGCAAAGTTGTTCTACTCACATTATACTCATGTTATTACTGTGGAAGGATACAAATTAAAATCAGCCAAGGGAAGAGGTACACAGGACATTGTCCAGAGACACCAAGGTGAGGGTTTTCCAGATGTCCTTTCCCAGTGGAGTTGTACAGATGCCTGTTTCTCCCAGCAACCAGGCGTGGCTATACTCACAGAGTATTGCCAATGGAGGAAGCTTGCCTGAGGTTGGTGTCCTGAGTCTTACTGGGTGTAGTCATGTAGACATGGTTGACCCACCTGCATGATTGACAGAAGTCTCCAGGACCTCCAAAGGTCTTGCTGATATTGCATGGCTCTAGGCTCCCAGTTGAAAAAAGACTGTCTTATCAGGCAGGACATTCCAAGCGCTTAGTGTTTACCTCCTGAGACCCAAGGACAAAGGCCAAACTTTGTATTAGGCAAGGCTAGTCTTTTACTGCACAAGATAATTTTATTTTTGCTTAAGAGTTTACAGAAATACAGCATAGTTGTGATTTGGAGGCTTACAGGCGAAGCCAATATTTTAAAAATATGTGTGCTAAGCTTTAGTTTTCCATACCTGAATTTTCCATATCTTATGTTATTACCTCTACCTACCACCTTGTTTGTGCTGATAGGGGGAAATGAACCTTGAGCTTTCCATTTAATGTTTGGTTAAACCCAACCTCAAGAAGCAAGAGAGATTGATTTTACAATGTTTTTTACGTGTGTGTGCGCGTGCAATGTTTTCTGTCTCTGGTTCTAAATACATATTTTCTGTTGCTTTATTGTTAATTACATTTCTGTAAGTTGACCTGGGATCACAAGAAATTTGAATGACTTTCCATGAAAAATTATTTAAAATAAATGTACCACAGTAACTTTTTTTCACCTCTTAAAATATCCTAAATTCAAAAGCTCTAAAATCAGTAGACTAGAATTGTTTTGAACTTGCCTTGCCGAATTTATGGTTTTTATTTTAAAGTATGATATGTTTTTTCATCCAGGAAGCCCTGAGGTATTTTGTTATAGCATTCTTAAAATATATATGTAGAATATTGACCTAAAGTGAAATATTTTTGAGTTATACTACCAGTAGAAACAGTTGGAATTTATTTCACTGAGGCATTGGAGATAATTCAAATTGTGACTTAACCTGATTTTTTTTCTCTTGTCCACATTAGGGTATCATTTATTATGTTACAACCTCCTCTAAGTTAGAGGAGTGGCTAGCTAATGAGACAATGCAGGAAGGACTACGTCTGTGTGCAGATCGTAATTATGTTGACGTGGATCCAACATTTAATCCAAACATTGACGAAGACTATGACCACCGACTAGCGGGCATATCCAGGGAGAGTTTCTGTGTGATTTACCTCAACTGGATAGAGTATTGCTCCTCCCGAAGAGCAAAGGTAGAGTTTGTTTAATCCATGTACAACTCTTTGAATTCAGGTTTTGAATCCAGGTTTCCAAAGATGGAAAGAATATCCCTGTTATTTATTATGAGGCCATTTTTCCCAGACTTGCCTCTTTCTGATCTTGTAGGTAAGAAAACCTGTTTGGTTCATTATGGTTGGGCCAAACCAACCCTGCCAAAACAGGATAAAGAAAAGTGGTCTCCTCCTTTCTTTCATTTGCAGTGTCCTAATCTCACTGCCCAGGAAGCAGCCCTCACTGCCCAGGGCAATCCACCCTGTGCAGGCACATGCATTTTACATTGATTAAAATTATGTGCATTACTCTCCAAAATCTAGTGTTAAAGAAATTCCCCCTCTATTTACCAGACTTAAGGATAATTAAATATCTTTGTCTGAAATACAAAGTCTAGACCAGTGCTATCTAATAGAACTTTCTGCAATGATGGAAATGTCCTGTGCTGTCAAATCCCATATGTGGCTATTAAACACTTGAAATGTGGCTAGTACAACTAAAGATCTGAATTTTAAATATTATTTAATTTTGACTGATTTAAATTTAACAGCCCATATGGCTAGTGGCTACTGTTTTGGACAGTGTACATGTAGACCATTGACTTTCACATATTAATGTGGATAAAAATGACCTTGGAACTTGTAAAAATCCAAATTCCTGGGCCTCACCTGAGAGATTCTTATTCAGTAGGTCTAGGCTGGGGATGTAAAAATCTGTCACCCTGGGTGATTTTAATTTAGGCGGTTCCCAATCCACACATTAGGATATCCTGTCCCGTCTTACAGGTAAGATGAGTTACAGACTTTAGCAACTGCTTCTTCTTTCTATGTCCCATGACTCTTGTGATAGTGTTGCACCCCTGTCAGACTCCGGGGAACATAAACACAATACCAAGGCCTGTAATTACAAAGCTAATCCCTACCACCATTATTGCTTTCCAGGCAAAAGCCTTGTGTAATTGAACGATAGCATGCTATGTACAGATTTGCTCTATATCATGGACCATCGTGAGCTACCTTAACAACCAATGCCTTTATCATGGTCTGGGATGTACATACCACCCATCTTCAGATTTAACACCTGGTTTAGTCCTTCCTTTGCAACTACTTAGAGTACTACACCCCATCATATCAGCCTCTTTTCATCAGACTTAGAAATTTTTCCACCATATTTTTGTCTGTTAAAGAAATGCTTTATTGATACAAACACACACACAAACCTTAAAGCACTAAGAAATGTAAATATCCATATCGTAGCAAACAGGTGGCCAATTAAGCATTCAGGGTCAACAGATGCAGGGAGACTGGAGCAGATTGGATTCCTATGTGGAGAGGGCATCTTCACAGGCGAAGAAGGCCTAGCTGTAACAGCTTTTCAAGTTCTCTCTGCTCAGCAAGAATGAAAGACACTCCATTGGAGAGGAGGTGTGCAATCTGGTACTCTTCAGGCAGGTCAAAACCCTCAAAATCTAGAGGATTGAAGGGAAAGATTTTTCTGTTTCTGGATAGCTGTCATCTGAGGAGGAGCAGAGCTTTTTGCTCTGACAGTCTTTTCGGTCATAGGGCCCAGATCCCAGCTTCAGCCCATCCATAGGAGCCACATGGGAGCCTACTTTTCCAACTTTACCAACAAAGATCAGAATAGCCATTTTGTATTGTTCTAGGACTCTGCCTCCAATATTTTTAAAAATATTTTTTCTGTCCTTTTCTTTCTCCCTTTTGTGAAGACTCCAATTACATTTATATTAGACTATTGGATATTGCCCTACAGCTCACTGATGCCTTGTTCATTTTTTTTTCAGTCTTTTTTTTCTCTGTGTGTTTTATTTTGCATAGTTCTATTGCTATGTTTTTAGGATAATTTGTCTTTTCTTCTGCTTTGTTTAACATACCATTAATCTCATCCAGTGTATTTTTTATTTTGGACACTGCATTACTTTGTATCTCTGGAAGTTTGATTTGGGTCTTTTGTTATAATCTTCCACGTGTCACTTAACATAGTCATTCCTCTACCTTCTTGAACTTATGAGATACAGTTATAATAACTTTTAATATCCTTGTTGGCTAATTCTCACATGTGTCAGTTCTGGGTCAGTTTTGATGGATTGAGTGATAAATTGATTGTTTTTATCATTATGCATCATTTTTTCCTGCTACTTTACATGCCTGGCAATTCTTGATTAGCTGCCAAACTTTATGAATTTTTCCTTGAAGGGTGCTGGATATTTTTGTATTCCTATAAATATTCTTGAACTTTGTTCTGTGACACAGTTACATTCCTTGGGGACAGTTTGGTCCTTTCAGGGCTTGCTTAGAATGGACGAGAGCAGCCTTTTGTCTGGGGCTAATTTTCCCCCATTATTGAGACAATACCTTCTGAGTACACTAGGCAGTCACAAGACTTTCCATTGTCCTTACTGTTGCTTTGGATGGTTCTTTTCTCAGTCTTGGGTCCTCCTTGCATGTGTTGATCAGTACTCTGGTGAGACTCAAGAGAGACCCTTTGCAGATCTTGGGAGTGTTCTCTATAGCTCTTTCTTCTCTAGCACTTTGCCCTGTGAACTCTAGCTGACACAGAGCCCTCTAGACTCAACCTTTCTTGTGCTGTGGCCTGGAAACTCTCTAGGTAACACACTCTGTCAATTGTAGGGCTACCTCTTTTGTTTCCCATATTTCAGGGATGAGTGATGTCTGAAAGTTGTTTTTATATATTGTGCTCAATTCCTTGGCAGTTACAGGTAGGAGGGCAAATATGATCTGTTACTTCATCTTGGCTAGAAGCAGTACCTTGAACTAAATCTTTTTTTAAAATTTTTTGTCTTATCACAGAAGCAATACATTTTCAGCATAGAAAGTTGACAGGATTGGGGAGGGAGGAAAATAAAGAACAAAAATCACCCATAATTTTTATCACCCATTATAACCACCTTTAGTGTTTTTTGTTTATGTAACTTCACGTCTATACTCATTCTCTTTTATTTTTCTTTTGTATTTCTTAATACTAGTTCTCCCATGCTCTTTATTTACTGTTTTGTAACCTGGACCCAAAATTCTTTTCAAAGAGCCTGCTTGATGAAACTAGAATATATGCTATATGAAGTAATATTATCTTTGGAAACAGTCTAATTGGCAGCAACTAGGTCATCTCTAACACAGTTGCTATTAATTAACTAAATTATCCAATTAATGGTAATTAAATTAACCAATCAATATTAAGTTAAAATCTTAAACAGTTCCCTTTTCTTGTTTGTAAGTTAATGGTTTATAAAGCCAAAAATATATACCACTGGCAAAGTTAGAATAATTAAGCTCATTATTAGCCTATATTATTGATTCTTCAACTTTAGTATGCATTAGAATCACCTGTAAAGTGATTACTGGACCCCACCTCCAGAATTTGATTTCATAGATCTGGAGTAGCCTAAAATTAGCATTTCTAACAAGTTCCCTGGTGATGCTGATGCTGCTGGTCCTAGGACTATACTGTGAGAACCACTGCCCTAGATTGTTGCTTGGTCACTGAGGGACTACCAAAATTTTCCTTAGTACTATGTAAGGTAAACCATTTTGTGACTATTATTGGACTTTCTTAGGGTAAAAAGAAAGAGTTACCAGCTTCTTTCAATAGTCAAAGTATGCAGTTGTTAAAAAAATAAAAAGTTGAGGGGAAGCAATATTCTGTGGATATCAATTTGATTTTCTTTACTATGTTTATGGTCACAAAGAGGCTAACATGGCTGCTACTAATAGCCTGCTTGACAAGTTATGGTCAGAAATAACTATAGAATATTGTATTTTCAGGAGAAGGTAATATCAGTAAAATACTAGTAAGTACTTTGAAATGTTTAGCTAGGATCCTTATTTATAATAGAGGCAGTTTTTTGTTGTTGTTGTTACTATGTTCCAATATTATAAAGCTTTAGATTTTATCTAAGGATTCCAAAGAACCTCCCCATACACATTCATGCTTCATTTCATACTGTTTTATTGCTAAATTGATTTTCATTGGAACTTTTATTTGAAAAGATAGAAATTATGTACTAGTTGAGTGCTTTATCGTTTTGCTGATATATTAATTAGATATATTTTGATTTGTTAAATACTTATATACCTTTTCAATAACAACGTTCTTTGTTTTTTAAAGCCACTGGATGTGGACAAAGATTCATCCCTGGTAACTCTTTGTTATGGACTCTGTGTTCTGGGACGGAGAGCTTTGGGGACTGCATCCCACCATATGTCCAGGTAAAGAAGGCATTTCTGTTTTCAGGAAGAGAGTATGGGAAGCTGTATAACCTAAATCTGAAATCATATTTTGTGGAAGCATTCATTCTATGCTAATTTATCACAAAAGTCTCCAGATTTTATCTTGAGATCTTTTTGCTGAATATAGTTTAGTTGTCCTAACTGGTTAACAGAACTGACTTTTAAAATTCACACATGTGTGGGTAGCTATTGGTAATGATAATTTAATGAATTTAAGACATTTTAAATTATAATCACCCCATTAAGTTTGATTCGTCCCTTCCCATTTACATCTATTTTTCCAATAAGTTCCTTAGTTTTTATTTTTCCATATTTTCTTGAAGCCTCTGTCCAGAGCATTTATACTTTTAATATGGTCATATATTAGATTTAGGGACTCTAAATCTAAACTGAATTTCCTGACATATATATCCAAATGAATCATAATTAAGAAATACCACACATTTTGAATTTCTTCTCTGATAATGACATGTTTTCCATTAGGCCCTTCATAATTTATTTTAACTTATAGGCGCTTTGCCTGTTGTCTGTTTTGATGGACTTACTATTACAGTGGTTCATAAACAAGGGTCTCTGGTCAGACAGGCCCTCTAGATCTCTTGTGATTCTGGTTCAGGGGTTGTGACATTAGTTCTTGGAATCTGCATTTTGAAAACACTCCCAGGTGATTCTAATGTACATTCAAATGTAAGAATCAGTGACATGGAAGACTTTTGTCAAAATATGTGAACTTTTATCTCCAATCTTAACAGTAATTTAGAGTCATTCCTCTATGGATTGCATGCCCTATTTAAAGGAGATTTCCGTATTTCTTCAATTCGAGATGAATGGATCTTTGCTGACATGGAATTGCTAAGAAAAGTAGTCGTCCCTGGAATCCGTATGTCCATTAAACTTCATCAGGTAAGAAGGTGAAATTTTTCTAAGGTGTTTATGATAATTCTTCACATGAATTCCAAGTTATGTTTCTTAGGAACCTTTTGAGAAATATTCTGATGTGAACCAAAGAAAAACATGATTTCATGACAAGATATTAAACCTTAAAAGCCTGAACCTATGTTTCAAATAGTAAATTTAAATATTAATATTAGAGAGTGACTGATCTAGGCATGAACTTGAAGAAAAATTAAGCAGTGACAAGCTAGAAATAAAGGTCTTTGGTCCTATAATACTTGCTTTGACTTCATGTGATTGTAATTCACACCTCTTCCCTGGATGAATATTAGCCAACTCCAAATGTGCAGCATAGTTACAACTCAGGAGTGTTGTAAGTTCTGCTATTACTGAACTGAGTTTCATTTCGTGTGTTATGTAGAATAATAGTTGGTTAGAACGGATTTAGCCTTAGTTAAATAATCCTAGTGGGGTAATAACATTGAAAGGGGCCCCACGATGCATTTCCAAAGCCCTAGCTCATTTCAAGACTATAGTGTGAAATTAAGTCCTGGTGCTTCTCCTCTAATCATTCCACTGGACAGTAGTTATCAGATCTGATGATAGAGACCCCATGATAAAACTCATTAAAATACATCTGCCGTGTTCAAATCTGATTGAATCTACCCCCACCAAAAAAAAAATAAAAGGTAAATTAACTCTTCAAGTGATTTTACTATGATCTAAAGTGTTAGGCTGGGCGCCGTGGCTCATGCCTGTAATCCTAGTACTCTGGGAGGCCGAGGTGGGCGGATCGTTTGAGCTCAG
>VBSM01001979.1:26347015-26390305 GCA_008086735.1 Cheirogaleus medius | reverse complement strand
CTCCTGAGCTCAAACGATCCGCCCACCTCGGCCTCCCAGAGTGCTAGGATTATACAATATCATGTTTTGATATATGAGTGCATTGTGAAATGATTAAATCTGGCTAGTTAACATATCCATCACTTCATATACTTATTTTTTATGGTAAGAGTATTTTAGATCTACTCAGCAGTTCTCAAGCATGCAACACTTTATTACTAACTGTAGTCACCATGCTCTACAGTAGATCTCCAGCTCCTACTAACTGAAACTTTGTACCCTTTGGCCAACATCTCCCCACTCTTCTCCCCTCCCCTGGCCCCTGGCAACCACCATTCTACTCCCTGCTTCTATGAGTCCAGTTTTTTTAGATTCCACATGAGTGAGATCATGCAGTATTTTTTTTTTATTTTAATGAACATCTCACTGGTATACAATTTACAGTATTTCTTAATGAATATTTCTGATTGTCTCATTTTCATAAGATTTCATTATTGATATATTAAAGAGGTATTCTTGTTATTCTGAAATCTTTCTGTGAAAGATATTTTAGAATTTATCCCAATCTAAAGTCCTGATATTTGCTGTAAAATACTTAATTATGTCTTTCTTATGCCCCAGAATTTGAATTGTAAAAAAGTTTAGCAAATAAAAGATTATAAAAACCACATAAGAAAACAAATCTTAGATATTTGGGGTTTTGTGCTTTTTTTGATAACTTTGAAAGTTTTAGATATAAAGTTCTTTTCTTTTTCTTTTAATTTTTAGTTTTTGCCTTTTTCCACATGCTGTAATAAATATTAAGTTCTATCCGTTCAGCAAGTAATTGCTTAAGGGAGAAAGTCTTAGAAACTACAAACAAAAGCATTGTATTCCCTTTGAGTGAGTGCTGTTACTGTTCTCCTTGTAGGCACCAGCCACAGCTCTCACTCTGTACAGTCAAGCCTGGTCAGACAGTCCCCTGCCCGGGCCTCAGTAGCCAGCCAGTCTTCCTACTGCTACAGCAGCCGGCATTCGTCTCTCCGCATGTCCACCACAGGATTCGTTCCTTGTCGGCGCTCTTCCACCAGTCAGATTTCACTTCGAAACTTGCCGTCATCCATCCAGTCCCGCCTGTCCATGGTGAACCAGATGGAACCCTCCAGTCAGAGCGGCCTGGCCTGTGTGCAGCATGGCCTCCCCTCTTCCAGCAGCTCCAGCCAAAGCATCCCAGCCTGCAAACATCACACTCTCGTGGGCTTTCTCGGGACAGAGGGAGGTCAGAGCAGTGCCACTGATGCACAGCCAGGCAACACCTTAAGTCCTGCCAATAATTCGCACACCAAAAAGGGGGAAGTGATTTACAGAGTCCAAGTAAGTAAGCCCAGAGGTCATCTTGTGCTGTTTTTGTTTCTCATTTGTTTTTATTTCTTATTTGTTGTATGCAGGACTCTTGTGAAACATCTTACCTTACTTAATCTGAAGACTAGATTGTTTTTGAATGTTGGGGAAAAATAGTTTTTGTCAGGTTAAAAGCAGGCCTGGCACGGTGGCTCATGCCAGTAATCCTAGCACTTTGGGAGGCCAAGGCTGGAGGATCACTTGAGCCCAGGAGTTCGAGACCAGCCTGACCAACATAACAAGACGTTGTCTCTACAAAAAATTGAAAAATTAGTTGGGCATGGTGTTGGGTGCCTTAGTCCCAGCTACTTGGGAGGCTGAGGCAGGAGGATTGCTTGAGCCCAGGAGTTTGAGGCTGCAGTGAGCTATGATGACACCACTGCAACAGAGCAAAGCTCTGTCTCAAGACAAAAAACAAACAACAACAACAAAAAAAAACTAAACAAGCAGTTTTGCTGTGATAAAATTTGTTCCCTATTCAGCCATTGTAGTAAAGTCTTCCAGTAGGCTAAAAGGAATTCAGGAGGTGGCTCTTTAGATTTTTTTTTATTCCATTATAGGAATAAAAAAAAAAAACTTGAGACACAAAGAGTCCTGTGAAAGAAATTTTGTTTGGGAATTTATAATTTTTCAACATCAGGAAAAAATTGAATTGGAAATGATTCATATTTATATACAATATAGATTGTGGATCCCAGTCAAATTCTGGAAGGGATCAACCTGTCAAAAAGGAAAGAACTACAGTGGCCTGATGAGGGAATTCGGTTAAAAGCTGGGAGAAATAGCTGGAAAGACTGGAGTCCTCAGGAGGGCATGGAAGGCCATGTAAGTTCTTTTATGAAGCTAACTGGTGGTGTGACTTTTTTATAGTCTGAGTTGTGTGCATGGTTTGAGCTCCTTTACATACTTGTATTTAATTTTTAAAATTTCTCAGTGAGGGATAAAAGTTTGTGAGTATATTCAAGGTCTCTAGCACTAACTTCTTGTTTTATTCTAAACCACTAGGTGATTCACCGATGGGTGCCTTGCAGCAGAGATCCAGGTACTAGATCCCACATCGACAAGGCAGTGCTTCTGGTCCAGATTGATGACAAATACGTGACTGTAATTGAAACAGGAGTACTAGAACTTGGGGCTGAAGTGTGAGCCAGTGTTTTATAACTGCATTTCCTTTTCCCTCTCAATTCCAAGACATTGGAAAGAGAGGAGCAAGCAGAAGATGCCCGCAGGTATCGCTTTGGTCCTCTGTGGGAGAGACTTGAAAACAGTGAGCTTGGCTCAGCACCTCTCCTTTGCTGTTCATCCTGACTCCTGTCGCTGTCTCCATCCCCAAATAAAGCTGGATATTTTTTTAAGTTAGCTGCCAAGAAAACACTTTGCATGAAGGATAAAGTTCAGTTAAAATACATCCTTAAAAAAAGTTTTTCCTATGCATTGCCTATGCTTTAAATCAACAAACTCTTCATTTCTAAACTACGAGCTCATATTTTTCTAATTTCTTTGCCAAAAATAATTGCCATGTTTTGTCATAGAACATGAAATCCATTTACCTTGATTTTTAAAATCAGACCAGTGTAGAAACACATTCAGTTTGACATATAGCAGTATAAAAGTTTAATGTACAGTGAAAGAGACTATGAACAGACATAGATTTATCTTATTCCTTGAGCGCTAAAAACTTTAATGAAAAATCTGCACTAATTTTTTACAACAATGCACTAAAGTCTGAGGTTTCTCAGAACATTTATTTATATATAAAATAAAATGCCATTATTTAAATCGCCTTTGGAATTAACCCCTTCCCTTTCCTTATAAACATAGGTAGCAGAAACTGTGCTGCTCACTTTTCTGTTAGTAGTCTGTACTTCATGCCAGTACATTGGATGTTTTCTTTAAAATGAATCTGAAAACTCAAGATATAATAGCTTCGTCATTGACATTTCCCGGAGCCACCAGTCAGTGATCGGTCACGTGAACACCACTGCCAGCTACTGTGTCCACATTTCAGATGAGCTCCATGTGTTCCGCTTCTCTCTACCCGGGGCGAGCTCTGCTGGGGTCAATTCTGGGAAGAAAATACTTTGGCTTTTCAAAGAAGAAGATGAACATGCAGGAATTTAAAGAAATGATCAATTGCCTTTTATTTATTTTAAGAGTTCCTAGCTCTTGAAGTTATTTACATGCAGTTCAGTTAATCAAGTAAAATTTTTTTCAAACAAAATGTTCCAAATGGTGCAGTTCTTACTGTTATATCCCTCTTTAATAACTTTGTTCTTTTATTTTCCCCCTCTTCTTTTTCTATTACTTGAATTTTATTTCCTGTAATTTATAGTGTGTAGCTGTAATTTGAAATATTTATAACTGTGAAATTGACTTAATTCATATGTCATTGCAAAACTTAAATTTTATTGGTTTTTTAAAAAGCGTGTATTCAGGGAAATATATTACTCAGATTTACAATTGGGCTACATGAGAACTGCAATTTAGATTTAATTTGCAACTTAGCATTTTTTAAATCCTTAAGAAAATTTTCCATTTTGGTGTGAAACTCCAAAGAACATTGTACATCTTCTCTGAGCATTTAGGAGCAGCCATCTTTCTACCCCCTGTGAATAGAAAGTAAAAAGAGGCAGGTAAAATTAACTTTAATAATAGGTTCTATTTAATCCAATATATCTAAAGTATTATTATTTCAATATGTGACACTAGCCATATTTCAAGTACTTAATAGCTACATGTGCCTAGTGGGTACTGTATTGGACAGCACAGGTTTAAAGTATCTTTTGATGAGATGACAGAAGAGAGAAGCTGTTTTTCCTATTCTGACATAGATCTCACAGTATAGCATAACATTTACAGTAGAAGGAATGAGAACTGAGAAAGTAACTAGCTACTGTACCGAATGCATTTCCACTTCAAAACCTATTTATTTTATTTTTATTTCTAATTTTAAATTTTTGTGGTCATTCAGAACCTAACGTGCCTTGTGTTGACGTTTCTGTAGACTTCACATTTCGCAAAATTTACTGTTTAAAAATACTTGTCAAATGATTTACTGAACCTTTATACAAAGGTACCCTTTCTAAATTGACCATTTAAAAATGTACTTTCTGGTACTGTTATTATATTTTGTATTTGCCTCATTTTGGCAAATCTACAGTATGCCATTAAAGTTCAGTATTGGTTTTGGTTTTTTGAGTTTTTTTTCCTGAAACAGAATATATGATCTGTCTATCTACATACATATATATTTAAAATCTTCTCAAAGGAACTATGCTCCCTGATGCTTGTTCCCTTTCTGAAGTGAATATTATCCTTTCATTTCCTAGATAAGAGATAAGTGCAGCCTTTTCACTCTTAGATGGAAGATAATTCATTTTCCCACACAGAATTTTAAAATATATATATGTACATATATATATATATATCCGAAGATATATATATATCTTCAGATGATTTAATCAGAAGAGGTGAAATTTTTGTTGTTCCTACCCCCTCCTCTGAAAAATTGTTAAGCACCTCACATACTCTGAAAAAGTCATATTTCAAGTGTAAGATTAGATTTTATATGGAGCATATATATTGGGTTTTGATTTGTGGTAGCAATTGATAGACATTTTTTTCAAAACAAGTTAAATTTTATTATTATATAACTCTTTAGTGAATTTATAAATTAGAAACCCTGAGATTTAGAAGCCCTTTTTTTTGAAACTCTAAAACTGATAGTCTTTAAAAAATTATAATACTTTCTAATAATTACATCAGGGAAATGGTGATAATTGAAGACTCATGTCTTAAGAATAATTTGATCTAAATTATTATATAAAAAGAAATACCTAAACAACTTAAGTGATGAAAATTAATTAAATTGATCATAAATGTCTTATTCCTCCCCACCCCGCAGAGAATAGTGATCTACTTGTTTCAGTTCTCTGCTTAGCCTTCTTCAGTAATGTACAAGACAGTATACATTAATGTCTTCAGTTCATAATTGCCAAAATTTTGGCTTCCATAATTTGAAAATAAAAAGATACAATTAAAACAGTAGCTTTTTATTCATTTCCTTTAAATAGAGTTGCATGATTGAAATCTTTCTGCTTTTTTCTTGTTTGTTTGATTTTATTTTCCCCCCATTTCATGAAAAAGACAATCCTAGAATGAGTTGTTGTTGCTTTTTTTCCTTTTATTTGCTTTTATTCAGTGGCAGAAAACATTTTATAATTCCTAATTAAGGTTTTGGTTAATCTTTCAATGTATACCTTGGTGTGAATTCTCTTTTTACACCATTTTCAACACTGGATAAAACTTTAAATGTTGACTTTTTGCTAAAGAACTTTAATTTTTCCAAGAATCTAGGTTAATATAAGATGTTGATATTTAAGGAACTTGGGAGAGTAGGTGGTGAGGCAGTATGTATATTTTTTAAGATAAGCAGAGATTAATTAGTTTTTAGGAAATTAATGAACAAAATCAGCATTCTGACTTCTTTGGGTTTCCATTACTAGAGGATTAAATTCCGTTAGATTTGAAGTATTTTGAAAAATATTTCAAGTATATCTGAAATACTTCTTTTTTTTGAAACAGAAGTAGTCAGACAATATTCCCATCCTTAGACATGGAAAATTACTCTGTGTACTAAATGTCAAGACAATGAAATATAAGTTTTATGTAGGAAAGTATAACTTAAGATATATTTTTCTTTCTAGATTAGTTTATTTTTCTGTCTCATATCAAAGTATAAGAAACAGCCTCACATCTAAGCAAAGGTAACTTAGCCTTAATGAATCCCACTTTACTTCTGGGCAGCACCCTCCTGCCTCTGCTTAGCAAGTCTCTGATGGGTTGCTGTATCAAGTCAGTAGTTCAGAACTGCGTCTTTTAAACTTGGGACTCACCCAGTGTCTAAATTTTTTTTTCCCTCTTTGTTAACTTTTAAGTATCCTCCCTCCTTAAGTAAATATAAGACTTGATTAAAAGGTAATATTAATTTTGTGTGAGAATTCTTTGAATTTATGTTTACTAGCTACAAACTGCTGTCCAGATTGTTAATTTTATATTTATTTTAATTTTTCATGAATTGTTATGGACAAAGCCCTTTCTGGGGTTTTGTTTTTTTTTTTTTAAGTCTTCAGTATTCATCATTGTTTTTTATGGTGTAGTTTAATTTATATAAAGTTACTTTGGACACAGACCCAGTTAATTTTTTCTTTTAATATGATACATTGTTCAGAGAAGATATAAAATACCTCTTTTAATTCTAGAGGATTTTCCTTTAATTCCAAGAGCAGTGGAGAGAATAATGTCAATCAAGGCTAAGATGGTACATGGAAACAGTTAATGGACTTTGAACTTTCTGTTTCAGTCTTATGTGTGGCATATTGAGTTTTATTGGTCTTGAGGAAGAGGAAAATTAGATACTAGGCAGCATAAATTTTAATATTGTGTTGAGTGTGTATAGCTTTTTAAAACTAAGTATTAAAAAACTAACCCTTTTTAAAACTAACCCTTCTTTTTCTTCATTTCTCTTTTATTGAAAAAAATCTGGTTGATATAAATCCAGGCCTTCTCATTTTTAACCTGCTAAATGTTTAGGTTAAGAATTATGATTGAAAAGGATTTTATTATTATACAAATAGATCTGGTAGGATATGAATGGAGTATTAATTTTGCTTGAAACAGAAGTATATTTTCTTCTTTGAATCACCAGAGTCATCTGTCAAGAATTATGTGATAAGAATTTTTCTTTATTGCCTGTAAGCTACATATTCTTTCTGAATTAGGGTAAATAATGTCTGTTTGTAAGCTAAACTTTATTATCTGCCATTTTCTGGAATCAACATAGCATTCTTTGGGGGAACTAGAGCTGATTGTCACTTCAAGATTATATGACAACTTTGTTCTAAAATTTATACCTATTATATAGGGTTATATCTTTTTTCTTATGCCTCAGCTCTGTACCTGACAATTTGTGATTCAGTGGAGCCAAGCTGAAAGGAACAAAGGTCATCTAACACTGTGATGGGCATGAATTGCTGGGTGTTACCTGCACAGATGAGGTGACACCTTGGGATGCAAAACAGAGTAGGTAGAGAATGAGATGGCTGCTCCAGATGACTCTTAGGTTTAGTGTACTTGTGGTTGAACAAGATTTTTTATATAAGAAGCTTGATTCTACAACCAAAATACTAGAAGTGCGGGGGAGGGAGAATCATGTCTGCTTATGCTTTTTAAAAGCTTATAGTTTAAGTAAAAGTAGATTGTAAAAACTGATTAACCCTATACAAGTCTGGCAATGAGCTCTGCATGAGGAAATGGAAGGAAGAATATTAAAAATGATTCTAGGAAAGTACATGTGAAAAAGGAAAATGGGTTTTCCTTTTCTGATCATGGGCTCTGGAAAGTATTCATTGCCTTTACCAGCATTCAGTATAAACCAGAGATTAAGGATATATGTATTCGCGTGTGTCTGTGAGTGTGTGCGTGTGTCTGAGTGTTATTCTAAACAGCTTGTAAATATTGTAGTTGTTTAAAATGGAAAAATAAAGACTGAGGTGTTTTTTGGCAAATATATTGCATCAAAAATACAGTACTGACAGTGGATAAAACACTAAGGAAATAAATTTATTTCATTTTGACTTCTGTCCATTTTTGTCAAATTAAGAAAAAGAGTATACTATATTAAGTTCTGTATGGAATATTCTTAAAACATGGTTCTGAAATCATTTTAAACAGAAGCTTTGGCCTATAAACATGTAATTCTGCTTATAATAGATCAGAAATGTACACATTTCATGTTAAAAGAGGGTCTCTTTCATGCTTTTCTTGGTAGAAAGATTGTAATTTGTACCTTCTGAAATGATCTGAAGGTTATATGTTAATAATATAATAGCAGATGGAACACGTAGGATTATAAAAATGTGTATGTTTTCAAATGCACACTAAATTATACAGAAAATGGAAAGAACATTTGGATTATGGTTATCAAAATCAGGCAAGTACTAACTTGTTTAGTGTACTTGTGGTGTGTAACCTAGTGATTTCACTTAATAATACTTAAAGAACATGCAAGCTGATTTACACTGCATATAGACATACTCTTGATAAAATCACTTGTTAAGCCTTTAATGAATCATTTTAACTGTTAGCGACAGCCAGAACCAGCAAGATACAGATTCTTTGCCTTTTGCATCACAGTCCCAGACAATTTGCTATCTTTCTTCTGGGATCACAGTGGCATCACTGGAAACATAGTGGTGTTTAGTCTTAGAGGACAGTGTTTCTCTACAGTGACAGGAAACGTGCTGGTTATATGAAACACACCTTCAGAGAAAGGAATTCCCTGTGTGAGTGAGTTGCAGTCATCTCAGAGCCAAAGATTCAAAAGGCTGCTGACATGAAATTTGGATCCCCTAAAACTTTCTTCTTATTCTTAAAGTGCAGATTACTTAGGATTATTTTCTCCCTAAAGGATTCAGAAATATTTGGTGACCTGTAGCTAATAAATCTCGCCAGGTAGGTGCATTTTCTCCAGGGGTAGGATGGAAAGCAACACTTTGTGAAGTAAGGGCCTGACTGAACAGTGGCTTCCTGGGTATTCAATTAGCACTTCTTATGCAAAATATTTATTTTTCTCCCTTCATATATGCTTATCAAAGGCAACTACATACCTTGAAAAATATAATTTGATGCAAGAGGATCCCTAGGTTGCTTGTTAATTTTTCAATATGTACATTAACAGCAAGTGGCCAGAGATGAATCTATCTTGTCTGGAAGACTCTTAAGAAACTATTTGAGGGCCCAGTACACTGTACGCAAAGGGAAAAGTCACCCTTTAGTCCAGGGTTCCTTTTTGCTTCCAAGAACATTGTTTATGGATACATCAACAACTGGCTGATATAAGAATACTCAAGATTTCTGGTCCCATCTTGAAGCAAATACTCTTGACCTATCTTTATCAGATAAAGTCAACAACCCAGGATAGCACTCAACTTAAGCAGATACACTGTAGTGCCTCTGTGTGTTCGTAGCAGTTGGCTCTTGAACAACGAGGGGGGTTAGGAGCACCAGTACCCAGCACTGTTAAAAAGTCCACATGTAACCTTTGACTCCCCCAAAGCTTAACTATTAATACTATTAATAATAGCCTACAGTTGACCAGAGGCCTTACTGATAACAGTCAACTAATACATATTTTGTATGTGTGTTATATACTGTATTTTTACAATAAAGTAAGCTAGAGAAAAAAATTAAATCATAAGGAATAGAAAATATATTTACTATTAAGCAGACATGGATCATCATAAAGGTCTTCATTGTCATGGTCTTCACCTTGAGTAGGCCAAGGAAGAGGAAGCGTTTGTCTTCTTGTCTCAGGAGTGGCAAAGGCCAAAGAAAATCTGCATGTAAGTTGACCCATGCAGCTCAAACCTTTGTTGTTCAAGGGTCATCTGTACTACTAATGAGTATATTCTCACACACCACTTCTCAGTTGTAGACCAATGATTAATACAATGTTCTACAAATATCGCAGTGGTAATTCTATGGTGTAATACAAATATCTAAAGGTGCACGTTTCTTTAAACAAAATGCAAATTTATCTAGCTTATAAATTTGGGATAGACTCCTTTTGTACATTTGCAATGTGAAACAGCAGTTCTGTAATATTAATTTACTTGAGATGTTTACAGTTGCAACAAAGCGAAAACCAAACTCAAAAGTTGCTGAAACAACAAACAAGGTTGCTCACTATCTTCACTTATATTCAACATAGTTCTGGAAGTCCTTGCCAGAGCAATCAGAAAAGAGAGGGGAATTAAGGGTGTCCAAATGGGGGCAGAAGAGGTCAAACTCTCACTCTTTGCTGATGATACGATATTATATCTAGAAAATCCCAAGAATTTAACCAAGAGACTCCTGGAATTGATAAATGAATTCAGTAAAGTCTCACGATATAAAATCAGTGCACACAAATCAGTGGCATTCCTATACGCCAATAACAGTCAAGCTGAAAATCAAATTAAGGATGCAACACCTTTCACATTAGCATCAAAGAAAATTAAATATTTAGGAGTATATTTAACAAAGGAGATGAGAGACATATATAGGGAGAACTATGAAACACTGAGAAAAATTGTAGAAGATCTAAACAGATGGAAATCCTTACCATGCTCATGGATTGATAGAGTCAACATTTTTAAAATATCCATACTACCTAAAGTGATATACAAAATTAATGCAATCCCTATCAAAATGCCATCATCATTCTTTACAGATTTAGAAAAAATAATTCTATGCTTCGTCTGGAACTAGAGAAGACCTCATATAGCCAAAGCAATCTTAAGCAAAAAGAACAAATTGGAGGCATCAGTCTGCCAGACTTCAAGCTTTACTACAAGGCTATAGTAACTAAAACAGCGTGGTAATGGCACAAGAACAGAGATATAGACCTTTGGAATAGGACAGAGATCCCAGATATAAAACCATCATATTGTCATCTAATCTTCGACAAATCAGACAAAAATATACACTGGGGAAAAGAATCTCTATTCAATAAGTGGTGCTGGGAAAACTAGATATCCACATGCAAAAGATTGAAACTAGATCCCCACCTCTCACGTCTCACAAAAATCAATTCACGATGGATAACAGACTTAAACCTAAGGCATGAAACCTTAAGATTCTGGAAGAAAACATTGGGAAGACTCTTTCTGACATCAGACTACACAAAGAATTTATGAAGAAGACCCCCAAAGCAATCACAGCAGCAACAAAAATAAATAAATGGGACCTGATCAAATTAAAAAGTTTCTGCACAGCCAAGGAAACTACCATTAGAGTAAGTAGACAACCTACAGAATGGGAGAAAATATTTGGTTTCTACCCATCCGATAAAGGGCTGATAACAAGAATCTATATAGAACTTAAGAAAATCAACAAGAAAAAAAATCAATAAATGGGCAAAGGACATGAACAGAAACTGTTCAAAAGAAGACAGAATAATGGCCAGCAAACATATAAAAAAGTGCTCAGTATCTCTAATTATTAGAGAAATGCAAATCAAAACTACAATGAGATATCACCTAACTCCAGTGAGAACGACACTTATAAAAAAGTCCCAAAACAACAAATGCTGGCATGGATGTGGAGAGATTGGAACATTCTTACCCTGCTGGTGGGATGCAAATTAGTACAACCCCTATGGAAAGTAATTTGAAGATACCTCAAAGAGCTAAAAATAGAAATACCATTTGATCCAGCAATCCCACTACTAGGCATCTACCCAAAGGAAAAAAAGACATTCTATAGTAAAGACATCTGAACTCAAATGTTTATAGCAGCACAATTCACAACTGCAAAGATGTGGAAACAACCCAAGTGCCCATCAATACATGAGTGGATTAATAAAATGTGTCATATGTATACCATGGAATACTACTCAATTACAAAAAACAATGGTGATATAGCACCTCTTATATTATCCTGGATAGAGATTGAGCCCATCCTTCGAAGTGAGGTATCACAAGGATGGAAAAACATGCACCACATGTACTTGCCATCAAATTGGTACTAACTGATCAACACTAAGGGGTTCACATGGTAGTAATACTCACTGGGTGCCAGTAGGGGTGGTGTGGGGGGGAGGTAAATTCACAACTAATGGAAGAGGAATGCACTGTATGGGGGAGGGACATATTTGTAGCCCTGGCTTGGGTGGGGCAAACAGCATTATATGTAACCAAAATATGCCCCCATAATAACATGAATAAAAAAAAGTCTTAAACAGACCCACATGCTATATATTCCAGTGAAATTCATATGCATAAAAAAGTGAAAATATTCCAAGTATTCTATCAATAAATTCTATTATATATTATGGTAGTATTTTAAATTTTGCCTGTATGCTTTTTCTCAATTTTCTACAATG
Source organism: Cheirogaleus medius (assembly GCA_008086735.1). Classification (NCBI taxonomy): domain Eukaryota; kingdom Metazoa; phylum Chordata; class Mammalia; order Primates; family Cheirogaleidae; genus Cheirogaleus; species Cheirogaleus medius. The sequence goes on along the minus strand of VBSM01001979.1, from coordinate 26,378,022 downwards.
AATTTTCATATACCTACATCAATTATAATGAAAAAACAGTGCACATAAACCAAAAAAATAAAAAAATTTTGATTTCAAAGTTTATCTAAGAGGGTCTTGAACACCTTTAGGGGTCTGCAAACTATGCTATAAGAGTCAATGTTAAAGGAATGTGTCCATCTCATTTTCATTTTCAAATTTATTGACATAAAGTGACTCATTCTTTCATCTTTGTAGTGTCTGTAATATCTGTAGAGATGTTCCCTTTTTCATTCCTGGTATGGATTATTTTTATCTTCTCTTGATTAGGCTCAACAAAAGATTATCTTTTCAAAGAACCAACTTTGGTTATGTCGATCATTTGTATTTGTTTGTTTTACTTTATTCATTTCTGCATTTACGTTTATTCCTTCTACTTTCTTCTTATTTAGTTTACTATTCTTTTCTAGCTTCTTGAGATGGAAACTCAGTTCTTGGGTTAATGGCCTTTGTTCTTTTCTACTGTGTACATTTTAAGGTTATAGATCTCTCTTTACACATTGGCTTTAGCTGTGTCAGGTAAGTTTTGATCTGTCATATTTTTCTTTTACCAATCAGTTCAAACTTTTATGTGATTTCCATTATGATTTCTTTTTTATCCATGGGCTAATTAGTTAATTTCCAAATATTTAGGGGTTGTCTAGTTATCATTTTCTAGTTATTGCTTATCTGTTGTCAGAGAAACTATTAATCCTTTGAAATTGTTTAGCTTTTCTTTGTGGCTCAGTATATTGTCAATTTTAGTAAATGTTGCAATGGGTATTAGAGGAAAAAATGTGTATCTGCAATTATGAAAGCCTTCTATACCATACAGATCCACTAATTCAATTTTGTTATGTTACTCAGATTCTGTATATTCTTATTGATTTTGAGGGGGTCTATAGTTGTAAATTTATTTCTCCATGTAGTTCTATCAACTTCTGATTTATATATTTGAAGCTATGTTATTAGGTACATATAAATTTGGAGGAATTTTTTTTTATTAATTGGCCCCTTCAATTATAAAATACCCTCATCTCTAGTAATACTCTTTGCCCTAAGATGACTTTATCTAATGTTAGTATAACTGTATCAGGTTTGTATAGTATAACTTTATCTGTCATTTTATTTTCAACTTTTCTATGTCTTGTATGTAAGTTATTTTATAAACCATCATATACTTAGGATTCTGAATTCAGTTTGACAATCTTTGTCTTTTAAATGGAGTATTTAGTCCATTTATATTTAAGATAATTATTGATATTTTGGCTAAAATTTACCGTTTTACTATTTGTTTCTTGTTTGTCTGATTTTTTTTCTGTGTATGTCTTACCACATTTTGGAATAAATCATTTTCATTAGTATATCCCTCCCTTTGCTTATTACCCATATATATTTTTACTCTTCTTTTACTGGTTATCAATATTATAACTTGTCTACTCAATTAGTACTTTACCACCTCCTGAACTATATAAGAATCTTTGAGCTCTTTAATGCCATTACTACCTTCTTATCTTTTGTACTGTTTTGTCATGCATTTTAAACTCTGTATATTTTAAACTTCAAAAATATTATCATTTAGCATAATATATATTAATTTGGATCTACACACATATTTGCTCTTTCCATTGTTCTTTATTCCTTTCTATATCTTTGTGGTTTCATTCAGGACAATATTTCTTATGCCTGAAGAGCTCTCTTTACTATTTCTTGGTCTGCTAATGACAAATTTCTTGAATTTTTATTTTTCTTAGTGTGAAAATGTCTTTTTTTTCCATTTTTGAAGGATGTTTTTGTGAGATAGAGAGATCTAAATTGGCAATTACTTTCTTTCTGCAGTTCAAAAGAATCATTCCATTGTCTAATGCCTTCCATGGTTTCTTTTAATCTTACTGATCATTTAAGAGCAATATCTTTTTATTCCTCTGATTATTTTTAAGATTTCATTTTTGTCTTTGATTTTTAATAGCTTTCCATATTGTGCCTGTGTGTTGTTTTCTTTGTATTTATCTTGCCAAAGTTTTTTGTCACCTCTTGAATCTTTGTCATTATCTCTTCAGATATTCCTTTTGCCATGATATGCATAAGTTAAACCTTTTTACAATGTCCCTTATCTCTTATATTCTTTTCTGAATTTCCTATCTTTCGTTTCTCCATATTTAGTCTGAATACTTTATTCTACATATCTTACAGGTTTTCTTTCTTTCTTCATCTATATTTAATCTTTTGTTAAACTAATCTATTGAGATCTTAATTTTAGTTTTTGTATTTTCCAGTTCCAGAATTGATTCTTTAATATATTTTCAGTTACCTGCTGATATTCTCGTTTATTTAATTTGTTAAACATATTAACTACAGTTATTTTAAAATTCACATATGATAATTTCAGTATCTGGTTTTCCTGTACATCTGTTTCCATAATCTGTTTTTTATTCTCTTAGTTATCACTTTTGTCTTCTGTTTGCCTGCTTATTTCTGATTGAATGCCAGACATTGTATGTGAAAATATATAGATAATTGAAGCTTTGGATTTAAAAGAAGATTTATATTTACTTTGGCAGACAAGGTAGGAAGTCAGGGAATGAGCTGTTTGGAAGATGGACCTCAGTTCTGAGAACTGATCTATTTCTAGTTCACCTTTACTCCTAGGGCATAACCCTTTAGGTATCCAAACTTAAAATCCAGGTTTCATCTTTGGCCCTACATTGTAGTTATTGACTCCTCAGCCTTGTGAGAGTCCAAAAGCCCTGCTCAGCTTCTCAGCCTTTCAGCCATGGCTTTCTAATGGGCAGATGTGGCACCAAAGACCAGTCTTATTTCTCTAGGCTTTGTTTCTTTCTGAGGTTTTGGCTCCTAAAGTCCTAGTTAACTATGGTAGCACTCCAGTGCTTTCATATATATTTTTATACTTTGTACAGCTTTTATCATTGTTTTTGATTAAAGGGTTGATCTGAAACAAGCTAATTTGTTGTTGTTTGTGGTGGGGGGATCTCCCATGTCAGTTGTCAATACTTTTCTTACTATCAACTGGCATCCTCACCCCCTATGTCTGTATCACAAAATCTCATTACTCAAGCTTTGACCTTTCACTTGGACTTTCAAAAGCTTGAATATCAAGCTTTTGACCTACCTATGATGTTTTTTCATTTCGGGTTCAGCCATGTGTTAGTTGCTAGCTAGCCCACAGATTGTGCCAGTCATGATGGAGAGAGTTGGAGGTAGTGAGTGGAGTGCACAAGGTTCCATGGTGCAAACCAAGCCACTTAGATAGCAGGAGCTGGGAGAAAACAGGATCAACAACCTCAGAACTGGGTGTCAGTGTGACAGCGATTCTGAAGTTTGTCTTACATCCAGTCTAAAATGTATCATAGAGAGGTATGCCAGACACCACAGACAAAACACGTATAATGTCTAGACTAGTGAAAGATTTGCTTTAACGTTTTGTACTCCTGCAGGCTCTGGTTAGATTACAGAGTCACATTACTCGTGATTTAGATATCAGTGTTTCCTCTTTGGTTGCAACGCAATGGGTTTTCCCATGTTCTCTTTTCTAGGCAGTGACTTTCTGGCCTAAGGTTCTTATTGGCTGTCCTCTGTGTCAGACCTGACACACCGGGTGAATTAGCAGCAGCAATAGCAGAGACAGGAGATAGCCCATGCAAAGCGCTTTTCCAGCCCTGAGCTTAACCTTTTAATCCATTCTAAAGTCTGTGTTGATAACCTAAGGACTGAAATATGCTTCAGGTAAAAAGTAAGTGAACTTTGTCATTTTCATGAGCTGGGTGGGATGAGTGTTTGGAAGAGTAAAGTGGTTTAACTACTGAAACTACTGGTTTAACTACTGAGCCCAGTCCACAGGCTCATGAGTCATTTTATGTGACCTTAGGCTTATTTTTTCTTTGAGGATATGAGGAAAAAAATAGCTTCACTTGGATCCTATCTTTTCCTTTCTGGAAACCAGAAAACTATTCAATTCCACAAGTTCCAACATGTGCCTCATTAACATCTCTGTTTCTCAATAGAGAAACAGAGATTAGGTCACCCTCTGGAAATTCAGGTCAAAAAGGAAACCCACAGGTGATCTGGGCCATGGGTGAGAGGGCCAAAGAAAAAAATGATGGCTAGTAAAACAAGGGAAACTTGCATGTGTCCAGTAATTAGGCGGTTTGGCATAGCCACCCAGGCAAGCCCTGGCTCACTCACCCGTAGTCACACGGAAAGCCTCATGGAAACCGAACGTTGGGCCTTATGAAATGCAAGATCCTGGGCCCCTGCTTTTCTACATAACATTGAAAATAAAGTCAAATGTAGAATGCATTTTTTCATACGGAAATTTTCATGAACATTATTTCCTCTAGTTAAGTTATACAAGATGTGTTTTAGATAAAGGAGAAAGTTGATACAGAGCTAGAATTAACATGAAGCAAGATTGGGGCAAATTCCTCTCAGTGCAGGACATGTGAATTGAAAGGGAGGCCCTGAGGAAGTCACTGGAGGCTGTGAGGCAACCGGGACCTGGACTGAGGTGTTGATTTTTTGGTAGGTCAGCTGGGGAAGCAGACTGTGAGCCTGACATTTTTGCACAGAAGTTGACCGGGGAGTACTTTTAGGAACGATAACATGTGACAGAGAAAAAGAAGCAATTGGGCAGAGGAAGATATTGAGCTGTGATGCAGTTACAACAAAGACCGGTCCAAATTCATGGGGAGACGGAGCATAGTGGCCCTGCTGAGACGTCCTGAATTAAGGTGGCTGGGGGCAGTTCCTGGGAAGTCCTGGCGCTGGGCTCGGAGCTAGGTGAGTGCCTGCCTCCCTCCAGAAGTAGAATCTGGGCGGGAGCTCTTGAGCTCCTGTACTGCTTCTGTCTACATATCTGCCTCCTCTACTGCCCTTTTGAGAGTTCTCCTGTCTGGCACCTCTGCTAGTCCAGGTAGCTAGCCTCCTGTGTAACCCAAGCACTCTCATCCTTGAAAGCTCAGAGCCTCTGGTCACCATGCCTTTCTCAAGCAGTGGCTGCTTTACTTGACTGACCGTTTTCCATTTAAATAGTGAAAGGAATTGCCAAGAGACACCCCGGTGGATCACCTGGATGCCAAGCATGTGCCCTCCTGCTCCCTGTGTGACAGCAGCCTGCCTTCTGATGACCCAGGTCAGCTACCCTGCTGTGGTGGTCACTCCTTTCCTTGCCTCCTGCTGGTCTCAGCACAAGAGCCCAAAGTGACTGGGTGACAGCATTAGCTTAAAGTTGAATGAGACACTTGCTCTGTCTCCTAGTGGATTGGAAGTTTTCCCCCTTTGGAAACCAGGATATTTCTTTAGACCCACAGAGCCCAAAGTTGCAGGAATAAGAAGAACAAATTCCCCAGGTGAGTCATTGGTAAAGATGGTAAGCGGGGCCACTCCTGTTTCTACCTATCAGTTCTCAGTCTCATGTATTGCTCCTATTGGGGCCATATAACCATTGTAATGGTCATTGACTTAGGGTGTGTCTTGCATCCTAAAGGATGGTGTCCATCCTCACAGGATATTATTTCCAAGCTGTGCCTCAGCTGCACCTTTAAAAGGCCATCCAATTGCTCTATCAGGCCAGCAGCTCCCACAGGGTGTGACAAGATCATTGGATCTCATGGCCACATGCCACTGTTCTGCCCCCTTTGCTGTAGAGTCCCTTGGTCTGCCCAGTGCTACGCGGGATCCTGTGTTGGTGGACCTGACACTTGTAAACCCTCGATGTTACTGCTGGCTGCAATTAAGAAAAGGCAAAACCATAGCTTGAACACGTGTCAGTTGTAGCTGAGATAAACAACTGTCCCCATCTAGAGCAGAAGGGCTCCAGTGTAAACAACTTGTTGTCAAGTGAATGGTTGCCCTCCTTCAGGGATGGGTATTGTATGGGGCTCAGCAGTCTCTGTTGCATGCAGGTTAAACATTTGGCAACATCTAGATCTGTCTCGGTGAATGGAATCCTTCTGTGCTGCCACCGTGGCTGTGCCTTTCAGGCACCCATTTTGCCAGCGCAGGAGTGAATGGGTATTAATCTTATATCACAGAAAAAATGTTCTCATATTGATAAACTCCCTCATCCAACTTTATGATATATTTCTCTTGATTCAGTATCCTCCAGATGGAGTCCCAGACATATTCTCTCTGCTTCTGCCAGTACACACTGGCTACGTCTTACAGCTTCTTCAATGTATAGTCCGTCCCCAATGAAGAAGGTGGCTGATGTCACCTCGCCAAATCATTAGCACTACTTGGTTATTGAGTGCCTCTTCAACAGCAGATGCTCTCCAGTGAGCATGGACATGCACTCCAAGATCTGTGAACTCCATGCCCTCTTCCAGAGATCCATCCATGTGCTCTACCTTCTCTCTAATCTTACCTTTCTCCTAGGCCCCTGACCCCATGCCCACCAGCCACGCCATTTGCAATCCCCACAAGTCCATGTTTTTTCTGGCCTCAGGCCTATTCTCTTTCCACACGGAGTGGGTGGCCCGATAGCCTGATTTTTTCCTTGCAATGATTTCTGCTCACTGTGGTCTTAAAAGGCCACCTGAGTGGGGCTATATGGCAGCTGCCGTCTGCTCGGGGCTTGCAGCTACATATTGAACCAACTCGCTGGGAACCAAACTTGGATTTTTTTTCTTCCTCTGTCAGTAGCTTATAAGGGATTCACCCCTCACTACATTGGCCATAGGTGTGAACTGAGAGAAGGCAGGTGTGTGATAGTAGTGCGAGACATGGGAGGGGTCTGGACTGCCTGCTCATGCAGTCTACTTATGCCCTTTGTCTCCATTCATGTCCAATGCCTGATGTGCCACTTCCGTCTTAGGATGGATTACTGCGAGGCCCGCTCAGAATTATGGCTTAATGACTGACAAGTTGCATGATCAAATACTCTCTACCAAGGCCCAGTAGCAAACCAGGAGCTGTTTCTAAATGATATGTAGTTCTCTGTTGCAAATACCATGGCCTTACTCCAGAACCCTATGGGTCTACATTGTGCTTACCGTAGACTCTATGCAGCACTTTTCCCCAACCACAGAGAATTTGAATACCAGATGGTTGTATGGACCAAGTGGTGAGGCTGCTTACACCACATCCTGGACTGGCTGCAGAACCATTTCCTGCTCTGGGCCCCACTCCAACCTGGTAGCTTTCCGTATGACTTGGCAAATGGGTCAGAGCAAGGTTCCCGTGAATGGACTATGCTGACCTCAGAACCCAAGTAGATATATGGCATATTAGTGATGGAAGAAGTAAGGCCTTTATTTTGAAGGGGACATCCCAGCAGGCTCCTGAATCTTTATAGGGTTTATCTCCCACCATACTTCCTACCTCTTGCTCATCCATTCTCATTGGCATAATGTCATCAATGGAATGTTCTGTAGCATGTCCAGAAGGTCTAGCTTTCCTTAGACTATATTTTGACAGAGGGCAATAAATTAACATAACCCTGGGGCAAGACTATGAATGTATAGGGTTATCCCACCTCATATGAATGCAAACCACTGTGGGTGCTCGTTCTCCACAGGGATGGATAAGCACACATTTGCCAGAGTGGCTGTATACCATGGACCTGATGCAGCGTTAATTTGCTCTAGCAAACATGCCACACCTGTATGGTTTTTGTAGGGGCCTGACTATCAAATCAGTTGGAATATGAGGGTCACCACCCTCTCCTTTATGTCTCTTTTAGTTCCCACAGGATGTGATATTGTTTGTGATTTACTGTCTTGGCTGAAAGCAAGAATGGAGAAATTCATAGGTTTCCACTTGGCCTTCCCCAATGTGGTTGACTACCTGGTTGGTGCACCTAACCACCAAGTATGCCCATTCTGACTATACGTTCAGGACGACGGAGATAGCCACTGGGCAGCTCTGTCGCCCAGTGGGCCCCCATGAGACCTGCACCAGTGCTTTCTTGGCCGGTCCCCATATGTCCTCTGCACCCTGCATCTCACAGGGGGGTCATAGGGATGCTTTGGGTGTCCAGTGTCAATTAACTCAGGCTTTGGATTTGAGGTACAGGGGCTGGGGCCGCCCTGCCAGCTTTACTGGGTGTGGGCTGTCCTCAGGGGGAGACTTAACCTTGGGTGAGTCAGCTTCCTTTGGATGCAGGGCAGCTCCTGGGGAGGGACTTAACTCTGTGCCACAAAAAGCAATGAGCATCTCATCATAAAGGGCGACCCAGGTGGCGCATGGCATCCATTACACTGACGCTGGCAATAAGGAGGAGGCCACAGATAGGAGAATGATCTCTGGAAGAAGACTGACGGGATATGCTGACCGGATAGCATCTGAAGGAAGACAGCGTTCTTTCATTCAAGAAACATGTAATTCCTTCTCTATGCCCAGTCCTGTGCTAGATGCAGGTTACAGACAGGAAAGGTCGTTGACATTAAGGAGCTCACAATTGGAAACCTCATGCCAACGGGAGGGTCGCGGCAGTGCCAAGATCTCAGTCTTCTGCAGTGTAAATGGGGGATGTGGCTAAAAAGACAAGACAATCCTCTGATGAAATGGAGCTTTTTATTAGCCTTGGGTGTCTCTTGAGGTTTTGATAATTTATATTTTGCTACAACATGATTTTATAGCTTCAAATGAAGACATTTAATGCTATATGTATACCCTTTGCTGTGTCCAATGGATTTGAGCTATAAAGTGTTCTCCTTTTCTTTGTTATCTTGATGGCTTTTAATCTCCTTTTGATTTCTTCTTTAACCCAAGGGTATATAGGTATGTGCTTCTTAATTTCCAAATACTGAATATTAATTGCTTTAATATCTCCTTCCTAATTTATTTTCAATATTATTGGGTTTTAATCAGAACAAGTAGCTCATATAAGCTCTACTTTAAAACATCTGTTAAAAAATGTTTTGTTAAAGGTTTTTTAAATCAAGTATGGAGGCAAATTTTGTGAATACAAATACTCAGTCAACAAATGCTCATTGAACTCAACTCTATGCCAGGCTCTTTTCTAAGTGCTGGTGATACAGCAGTGAAGAGCACAGACATACTTTGTTTCACGGAGTTTACATTTTAGTAAAATTACAGTGTTCCATTGAGAAATAAATATATAATCAAGTTTATTGATTTTATTCAATGCCCCTATGTTCATACTTATTTTTTGTCTGTGAGATCTGTTCAGCTCTAAAAAGTTTTTCACAATTATTCTCATTCATCAAGCTCTGCTTTATTTGTAATGTTTTTGTTTTATATTTTAGATGCTTTGTTTTTTGATACTTATATGTTTACAACCATTAGAGCCTCTTCATAAATTGTATTTTTGATAATTGCATGATATCCTCTATATTAGATTTACTCTCCTTACTAATATTAGTCTTGCTGCTGCGGTTTGGCTTTTGTTTGTTTGCAATGGCCTAATATAAAATGATTTTTGACTTTGTTTTATTTTAGTTAGTTGAATATAATTGGGTTTTGTTTTATATCCTAATATGATAATCTCTTTTTTTCCTATAATAATGCAGTTCTCTCATATTTAGTATTATGACTATATAGTTGATTTCATTCCTTTCATGCATTTATTTATTCATTTATTCAACAAGCATCTGTTAAGTGCCTACTAAGTGCCAAATGTGCTGGAGATTTAGCAATGAACAAAACAGATGAAATACCAAACTCACAATATGTATAGTGGGGGGGTTAAAGATACTGAATATAATAAATCAGTAAAATATTGAGTATATTAGAAGGTGATAAAGTTTATACAGAAATATTAAATAGGGTAATGTTATGGGCATTGTTGGGGAGATTAAAATTTTAAAAGGGTGGACAAAGTGGGCCCCATTGAAAAAATGACCCCCAAATCCTTGGCTCAAAAGGAGACACCTTCCTTGAGGACTCTGGAGTACAGTACTAGTCTTGGTGTCCACCCTTATCAGTAATCTCTCTCTCTCACTCACACACTCACTCACTCCCCCATACATACCCCATCTCACCGAATCGCACTGCACATGAGGACGAGAGATCTAAATTGTGGACATCTGAGAGAATCCCATGGCAGGGAGTGGTCCAACCTCACACATGACAACAGAGCGTTCAGGAGTGGCCTTTCCTTCTGTTCTTGGGGGAAGTGATGAGAGCCCCAAAGTCAGGAAAGCTCCCAAATCTCTGCAAGCAAAGTCCCAGGACAGGATGGCTCTGCCTCTTTAGTGTGCCTCATGCAAATGGCCACGAGGTGGCAGCAGGCGCTCAGCCCTGCCCGTGGGGGAGGCTGAGCACGCGTGTGTCGAGGTCGGGGAGTGGGGAATGTAACCCCAAGACGCCCAGGTTCCAGAAGAGAGGTGAGGAATGGAAAGTAAATGAATGAAAGGCTCTTGGAAGCTGTTTAAATCAGGAGTCCACACACTGGTTGTTCCCTTGCCACTGGCCATTTCTGATTGACACGTGTATTGCTCGACTCCTGCACGCGTGTGCATTTGCCACACTTAGGTTCTTTCCTCTGGCTAAATAGGAGCCCTACAACCATAAGCCTAAAAGCCAAAATCACCCATTCAAAGGTCCTGGGTCTTGCAGAATCGGTGATGTGCAAAGTGCTTTATTTCCATCATTTCACTGAATCTCACAAGAGGCTTCGTGTGAGCTGTAAGGATTGCTCCAGATGTGTCCCCAGCCACCAGCCTGTTCCTCTCAGAGGACACCAGTCATGCAGTCTCTGGAAGGCAAACAGGACACTGCCCTGCTTCCCTCCTGGCAGACTGGACAGCTGACAGTGACAAGTCAGTGTGCTAGAGTGAAGGAAGCCTCGCGTCCGGTGTTCTAAAAGCTCCAGATGATCATTTGCATCCTGGGCAGGAGGAGGCACTAATGATGACAGGGTGAATTTATGCCTTGCCCAGAGGAGTGAGAGTGTGTGGTCCAAATTAATTTGATTTAAAGAAAATAAACATACAATTTCTAACACACCTGAGTTCATGGTGAATGATGCTTCAAGCTCAACTGATGACCACAAACTGCCAGCTGCCTGTACATGCCCAGGGCCTCACTCTGTGGCCACCAGCATCACCCTGACCCTCTTCCTTGAGGGTGGTCCAGCCAGGTGCTTCTGCTTCAGCAACAGGCTCCTTTGGAACTGTGGGGGCATGATGAATTCCTTTTACGTAAATGAAATACAAATCACAACCGCTGTTTGTCAAAAGCTTACTCTGTGCAAGGAGCTTCTCCACCTTCGCACTGTCCTGTGCATTGTAGGATGTTTAGCACCATCTCTGACCTCTACCCACCAGATGCCAGTAGCACCAATCCCCACCACCCTCAAGTTGTGACAACCAATTTTTGTCTCTAAACATTGCCAAATGTTCCCTTCCGGTAGGGGTCGGGAGAGCTCCCTGGTAGCAAACCAGTGAATTAACGCAATTAACTCCTTTACTCCTCACAACAACCCTTTGAGGTAGGTACTATTATTACCTCTCCTATCTCAATTTTTTAAAATTGTGATGAAATACATGTATGTGGGACTCACAGCAAGTTACTTTACCTCTCATGCCTCAGTTTCCTCTTCTGTCAAAAGACAATACAAATAGCAATATTCACAAAAGGCAAAATATGGAAGCAACCCAAGTATCCATTGATGGATGAATGGACAAAACATGGCATATACATTCAGATATACATAAAATTTACCATCTTAACAATTTTTAGCTTTACAGTTCAGTGGCATTAAGTACATCACATTGTTGCACAACCTTCAACACCATCCATCTCAGAACTCTTCTCATCTTGCAAAACCGAAACTCTGTACCCATTAAGCAATAACTCCCAATCTCTCTCTTCCCCTAGCCCCTGGCAACCAACATTCTACCTTCTGTCTCTATGAATTGGACTCCTCTAGGTACTCATGTGAGTGGAGTCATACAGTATTTGTCCTTTGATTTAGCATGATGTCTTCAGGGTTCATCCATGTTTCAGCACGTGTTGGAATTTTCTTCCTTTTTAAGGCTGAATAATATTTCATTGTATGGATATACCACATTTTGTTTACCCATTCATCCATCAAGGGACACTTGGGTTGCTTCCACCTTTTGGCTTTTGTGAATAGTGCTGCTATTTGTACTTTCTTTTGACAGAAGAGGAAACTGAGGCATGAGAGGTGAAGTACCTTGCTGTGAGTCCCACGGGAGCAAGTAGCACGGCCGGATTCCAGCTGAGCAGTGGGCTTCAGAGGCAGTGCTGTTGGGGCCTTCTCAGTGCACGCAGCCAGGCTCCAGGAGAGAGACCCCCTCCCGTGGCATCTGATCAGTGGGACCTGTTACTGCTTGCTGGGAGCTGAATCAGGTGGAAAATTTGGAGAGATAGGGGTGTTAGGGATTAGGGAATGGTTGCTTTTTTGTTTCTGCATCAAACTTTGAGTCTTATTTTATCCCTGGAAAGCTTGGGTCAAACCGTGAGGTAGAGATACTTCTTCAGTGATGCCCCCCCACAGGAAACTCCCACCATCTGTTCTCCTACCACCATTAACCACACCATCCCCACCCAATGGCCTGGGGTTCATGTGCTTCTACATACCAAAAGAATAGCTACTCTGCAGCTCTATAAGGCCTTCTGCTTGAGAATCCCTAAATAGGCCCATTCATAAATTCTTCCTTGGAAGCTGACCACATGGCATAGGACTATTATAAAAGATATATGTAGTCACCACAGGGAGGGAAAAGAAACCAGTCACCCCATTGTTTTACGCAGTGCTTAACAAAAATGTCTGTATAACGAAGTACACAAGTTCAGAGGAACTTTGTGGTTTGAGGCTTTGCGTCAAGGTCCACCACACTTCCCGATGAGTCACCTCCTTGTCTGGGTAGCACTTGTGTATCAGATCGTCACAAGAAACCCCTGACTCTTCAGGTCTGCAGGTTTCCAAATATCAGATTTCTGAAATGTAGAATGGCCCACGGTTTCGCTACTTCCTTTGGTGTCAGTGCGTTTCATTTTGAGCAAAGACAAGAAAAGGCCCCTATGAAATCTCACCACCACAGACAACAGGAAACACGCCAATCTGTGTCCACAGGCCCCCCACCTTTTCCCCACAACCAGGTAGACCGCCCTGGGTAGGCTCACTTCATGCCTTCTTGGCTGGGTTTTGGGAAATGTGACAGTTAATGCAATGAGAGAAGACAGGCTCTTATCTTTCCTTCCCCCCACGTGGTATCTGCACAGTAGTTGCAGCAATAAAGCAAACTCAGTTCTTTCTGCTTGCAATTGTCTAGTTGCAAGGGGAAAAAGTAAAAACTGAGGCTTGCTGTGCTCTCTGTCTTAGTCTGCTTTGTGCTGCTATAACAGAATACCTGACACTGGGTAATTTATAAAGAATAGGAATGTATTTCTCACAGTTTTGGAAGCTGGGAAGTCCAAGATCAAGGTGCCAACATGTTTGGTGTCTGGTGAGGGCCTGGTCTCTCCTTCCAGGATGGTGCCCTGAATGCTGCATTTTCCAGAGGGAGTGGAACGCTGTTCCTCTCATGGCAGAAGAGCAGATGAGGAGGACTCTACTCCCATGAGCCGTAATCCATTCATGAGGGCTCCACCCTCATGACCTAAATGCTTCCCATGAAGCCCCATCACACAAAGCTGTTGCATTGGGGATTAAGTTTCCAACACATGAGTTTTGGAGGGGACAAAAACATTCAAACCATAGCACCCTTTCCCCAGCTTTTACAAAAAGCCTGGCACCTGGGAGATCTGGTAGCCTAGTTAGAAAATAAGGTAATGGAGGGTCCCACACCACCTACATCCTGTGAAACCTGAGGCCCACCAAACCACACAGGAAATTATGAACACAAAGGATACCTCTCATTGTTGCTTTCATGTCTCCTGGCTCAAAACAGCCCTTCCCCTTCAACCCAAGACATGCAGCCACCCAGGATTTGTTGTGGTATGACACAAAATAAATATTTGATCTTTGTCCCTGGTTCCTGATATAGATCACCTCAAAACCCCTGGAATCTACTGTCTTGTATGTTAATGAGATGACTCTGGATGGGGGCTGGGCACTAGGAAAATCAACCATGTGATTAGAGGGTTAGAACTTTCTCTCCCATTTCCCTACCCCTGACCTCCAGGAAGAGGGAAAGGGATTAGATATTGAGTCTAATCACCAAATGGCCAATGATTTAATCAATTGTACCTGCATAATAAAACCTCCACAAAAACCCCTGAATGACAGGGGTTCAGAGAGCTTCTGGGTTGATAAACACATGGGTGTGCAGGGAGGGCATGGAGCCCCCACCCCATGCATCTCTTCCCTTTGGCTGTTCCTGAGTTATATCCTTTATAATAAACCAGCAAACCTAAGTGTTTTCCTGAGTTTTGTGAGTTGTTCTAGTGCATTACCAAACCTGAGGAGGGGGTTGTGGGAACCCCCCATATTTATAGGCAACCAGCCAGTCAGAAGTAGGGGTGGCCTCTTGGACTTGGGGCTGGTGTCTGAAGCAGGAACAGTCTTATGGGACTGAGCCTTTATCTTGCAGGGTCTGCACTTAACAGCAGGAGTTAGTGTCGAAATTGAATTTATTGTTGGGCACCTGTTGGTGTCGGAGAATTGGTTATGGGTATGGGAAACACTCCACACACTTGATATCAGAAGTGTCAAAAAAAAAAAACCCCTCTACACTTGTTTTTCTCACCAAACAGTGGAATTGCTAAACTACAGTCTGTTTCTACTACATTTTCTCCCTCTTGCAATTCCACTTTTCCGGGAAGCTTGGGTAATTAGCTTCGTTGTGGGGCTGTCTTATGTGTTGTACCATGTGTAGCATCATCTCTGACCGCTACCCACTAGATGCCAGTAGCAACAACCTGAAAGTCCCTGGTTGCCACCACAAAGTGTGGCAATTTCCTTGTAACAAAAGCTAGACCTAAAAAAAAAAAAAAAAGTCTAGTTGAGCATGCTGCCTGAGACCTGGGGCGTGGTCCTGCCCGAGCTCCCTCTGTGGCCTTGAGCAGGGCTACTTAGCCTCTTGGTGTCCTCCACTGAACAATGAGAGGGTCGGACTAGACCAACCTACGTTTCATTCAGCAGCAAAATGCTGAGCTGCTGTGCTGGTCTTACCTGCCTAAGTAGAAATTAAGCCCATTAAAGGTATTATAATAACTCAGGCTGTGACCTGGTTTTTGTTCTATCAAAGCCTGAATTCCCACCTGTCCAAATGATTCGACCCTGAGTCTCCCATTTCATTTCACAGAATGAGGCCTGCAGGGGTTGACAGGGGATCCGTGTTGGGGACAGATGTTGCTGACAACCTGGAAGAGAAGAGAATTCACCTGAGACTTTGGAATTAACTGTGTTCAGGAGTCAAAGTGAGGGCACCTTCACCGGCCCTGCTGTGGCTGTCCTGGGGAGCCCAGGCCCAGAGGAACAAGCGGTGCCCTTCCTGGCAGGAGGAGGCGAGCATGGGATCCAGAGTAGCCACCTGGCCGTCGCTTTGCCTGGCTGCCTGCTGGGTCCCTCTGCGGCCAGCAGCCTTCGTGGCCCAGCCTGCCCAGAACGGGAGACCACGTTCTAGAGGCAGCAGTCACCACCCTTGTGTGGCTCTGTCCTTCAACAATAGAACACCTGTTCACAGCAGGCAACAGTGACGTTGGAGGTGAGAAATTCCATTCTCTAAAAAATAACACAAAAAGTAGAAGGAATTAAAGTCAATTGCAAAGGCATCTGTACTATAAGTAATGATAGTAATAATGACGCTAACACTTGAGAACGTATTAGGTGCTCTGAACTCGGCTCAGGGCTTTACATGAATTATCTCATTTAATTCAGGAGGTAATTGGGGAGAGGTATGGTTTTTACCCCCATTTTACAGATCAGGAAACTGAGGTTATAGAATTCTTCAAAGTCTTTCAACTAATAAGCTGTAATGATTTCATCCCGGAAGCACTGGCTGGGGAAGACCAGCAAGTCCACCTGAGGATCCTCCATGAGGAAATGTTCTTGTTCCAAAGCATCAGTAGCTAGAACTTGGGGCATCTTAGCAGGTGTGACCTAATTTATAAAGCTTGTCTGATTCTTGGGAAAGGAGATGATGTAAGTTCAAGGCCTGGATCAACTGCTGGGTGTTGGTGGGAGGGGTGGTCTAGCTAACGACCAGCATCTCAGACTAGAATCATTGGGAGTCATCGTTGATATTCATTTCATCCATTTCTACCCATCCATCCCTCCATCCATCTATTCATTTACTCAACCAAGAAAAACATATGGATGACCCAACGTATGTCATGAATTGTGCTAAAGGTGAGGGACTCAAAAAGGAGTCATGTCCCATTCTGCTCTCAAGGCACTGCTGGTCCAGTGCTGTTGGCTACAGGTAGAGGCCAAAGTCCCCTAAGAAAGTGCTCGTCTACCCCCCAACTCCTTCCCCAGGTCCACCTGGAAATCTACCTGGGTCCAAATCAGAAAAAACATTTACAACTTCATAATTTCTTGGCAGATGGAAATCCCCTGAACTTTCCCTTTTTATATTGAATTAGCTTTAGTTCTCCTGGACATGCCAAAGAGGGCACATGGCCCACACATGGCCGTGAAGCCCTGGGCCCCTGCAGCTGGTGCTTAGGTGCAGGGGGACTCAAGAACTCTTTCTCCTGACTGTCTTATCTGAAGACTTGATCTGTGTGAAACTTCTCGTACAAAGTGAAAGTGTAACAGATGGGGCCAGCCGAGACCCAGCCTAGAGAAGACAGCTTAGGGCTCTATTGGGTACATATTGTCCTTGAGGCTTAGCTGCCCAGCTGTGGGCTTGGCTGCTGCTACCTTCCCCTTCCTCCCAACCCTAGGCTTCCTCCCCTTCCTTCTCCTCCATCCAGCCCCCACCAGGGTATACAAGAAGTGGGTATTTATACAAGAACGGGCTTTGTGATCAGCTGTACCTGTGAGTTCTTCCCTCTGATTCAAAAGGCAGCATGGGGGTGTGTGTTCCTGCCAAGTCTTCCAAAGGGCAGATTTCCCCCCTGTTGCAACAAGGTCCCCTGGCTCCGTGGATGCTGTGGTGTCAGCCCTTCTCTCCTGTCTTTGGTGCCAGTACCCAAAGAATCCAGACGCCATTGCAAAATTCTTCTCTCCAGTCCCGTTCAACCCAAGAGTTCCTGGCTGTTCCCTTGAGAGGGGAGAAACAGCCTTTGCTACAGCACCCCCTGCGCACCTTTGAACTCTTGCCCTCACACCAGTGTGGGCCCACCCGCTGCCCTGAGAACCTGGTACAGTTCCACCAGCACCGTGGGCTCTGGGGGCCTGCACTGCAACCCTCCCTGTCATCACGCCTCCTGGGAGGCTGAGCCCCCTCCCTTACGCTGCATGAAAGCCCCCCTCCCCCAGTTTGGCGCTTCCACTCTCAGTCTTGGTTCTTCTCTGGAAAGGCCTCCCCTACCTGGCTAGACCAGGCCCAGGTGCACACATGTGTCAGACTCATCCTTGCTCTTGAGGGCTCGACAGGGCCCGGGGAAGACCTACGGCAGAGGGGCCCTAAGGCAGAGGGGGATTGAGAAGGCTGGAGGGGAGGCAGGGGCAGGGCAGGGAACAATGAACCTCGGAGAGTGGGAGGAGAAAGTTACACTGGAGGCGCGGCTAGAGGGAAGGGTGGCTAGGACAGTCTCCATGGGGAGGAGCTCCTGGGAAGAAGCCGGTGTGGCTGCAGGAGGTGGAAGAAGTTCACCTGGGCTCTTAGAGGGGAGGCTGCCCCACCCCCACCCCTCTGAGCTCAGACTGCCCCATCTGCAAGATGCGGGGCCCACAGCTTAGGGTTGTGGTTGTGGTTGTGATGACTGAGTGAATCACTACATGGAAGGGACGGAACAGTGCCGGCCTGGCATAAGCATGTGCACATGCTAGCTGGTGTCAGGGCTCTTGTCCTCATGCCCAAAGAAGCCGAGACAGAGCAATAAATATTTTCTGAGTGAATTAGTAAATGAGGCTTAATTATATCAGTATAAATGTGTGCACCTCACAGGGCTGTGAGCTGCAAGGGCATATGGAAAGGAGTCCTAATAATTGAAAAAAAGTAGGTACAATTTATGAAGTTTCTATTATATGCAAAGTATATATTTACATTTATTTCTCCTCTCTCTCTCTCTCTCACACACACACACATCAAAGATAAGAAGATAATCTTAATTCTCAGCATAAAGATGAGGAAATTGAAGCTCAAAGGCCTCTTCTTTTGCCCAGAATGTTGTTCTCTTTGCCTAGAACGTAGGATACGCACGATGACACTACAGCCTTTACTCTGAAAGACAACTTTCTCCACTGGTGTTAGACATAATGAAACTAAAGGAAAAAAGTACTTTTGAAGATGGTTGTGAGACTGTCAGCCTGGTGGCATTCCCACTCAATGGGAAAGGCAGAAAAAGACCTCACAGCTATCTCTGTCTGAAGCAGGAGTTCATGAGTCCAACTACCGAAGGTCAGAGCTGACAATCTTGCTCTGGGGGGGGGGTGGGCGCAGGGAGACCTGGCCATGGAGGCCGATTTGCCCATCTGGGCCCCCTTGTGCTGTCGTTCGGTACACACATAGGTGGTGCCGGGGAGTGGAAACCCTGGAACGGCAGGGAAAAGAGCTCTGGTTTCAGAGTGAGTCAGACCTGAATTCAGCTCTGGCTCCATCACTTACCTGCTGTGTCATCTCGGGCAGTTCAGATCGTAGAGGTAAACTCAACGGGGTTGATGACAACATGTCATAGAACTGGCATAAGGATGAAAGATAATGTATGCAAAAGATAACAAACACAGGCAAAAATACTGACTTCCCGTCCTAATTAAATTAATGCAAATTTTAAAATTATTAGATATTTTTCAATTCAGGGGCAAACATTTTAAGCTTGATAATGCACAATGTTGGCAAGGGTATGGCGAAACAGGCGCCTTCATGTACTGTTAGTGGGAGTATAAATTAGTGCAACAGCTGTGGAAGGCAATTTGGCATTAAAAATCAAATTTTTAATGCATATACTTTTTGATGTGGCAGTTCTACTGCTCTGAATTTATCCTATGAATATATTAATTTTAATTAGGATATTGGCTTGATTGCTATAATTGAGGCACAAAATAACAGTGGCTTAAACACAATAGAGATGTATTTCTTTCTGGAACAAAGCAGCTGGCGTAGTCAATCTAGAGCTGGGTTGGTGTGTGGGGGTGTGATTCTGTGGTGTTAGGGGCCCGGGATTCATATTTTGTTGCTCTACTGCCTTACAAGGCTACCGTCATCTGCGTAGGACAGGAGAGCTCCCCACTACATCCACATTCCAGCCAGGCCAATGGGGAATGTGCAGGGCACACTCCTTCCCTTTAAGGCCACAATCCCAGGATTGCACACATCACTTCTGCTATATCCCTTTGACCTCCACTTAGTCATGTGGCTATACCTAAATGCAGGGATGCTGGGAAATGTAGTCTTTATTCTGGGCAGCCATGTGCCTACAGATTGAGCATCCCAAATCCCAAAATTTGAAATTCAAAATGCTCCAAAATCTGAAATCTTTTGAGCACTGACATGACATTCAAAGAAAATGTTCATGGGAGCATTTGAGATTTTCAGATTGGGGATGCTCAGCCACTGTGCAAACATTCCAAAATCTAAAAAAATCCAAAATACGGATTATTTCTGGCCCCAAGCATTTTGTATAAGGGATACTCAACCTGTACTGAAATTCAAAGGATGTATGAATACAGCAAGCAGAGGAGGTTGGTTAGCAGAGACCACTGAGCAGTCTCTGAAACACTTGTAGGTATGGGCGGAGGAATGGGCAGAGGCGTGGGCGTAGGTGTGGGCACAGGTCTAGGTGTGGGCACAGGTATAGGCATAAGGACATTCACAGCATCATTTGTTATAATCGACAAACCCTAGTAACAATCTGAATAACATCTACCAGTAGAGGACTGACTAAAGAAAGATACATTGTTCAGTGGAATACTATGCAGCAGCTAAAAGTGAAGGTGGTAGATGTTTATTTGTAATAAGGAAAGATGTCCAAGTTATATGGAGGGAGAACATGGAGTCGTGCAACTATTAAATTAAAAAATATGTGTGAATGAGGTGCCTAGACAATTAATGGAAGCATGTACTTCAGAGCAAAATGAAACGAGTAGTTATTTCTGTTTCTCAGTCTTCTCACTGAAATTCTTACCACATGCATGCACTACTTTTTAAAAGATAAAATAAATTTTTTAAACAAAGGAATCAGATTCACAAGTCCTGACATGGAAATATTTCAAAAACATATTGAGCAAAAGGCAAGTTCAGAAAATAGGTAGACTATGATCCTATTTACTGTTAAAAAAAAATGTATGTGTCTGTGTGTAAACTCAGAATAGTATATGGTGCCTAGTAAGCACTCATATATGCTGTTATTATTTTACAAATATAACTGTCCATGAACAGGTCTGAGAGCATACCCCAGACTGTCAGCCGTGGGGGAAAGGCCACCTAGGGGGAGGGACAAGAGATTTGCCAAGATTAAGGGAGGGTGGGACACATCAAAGGTGATTCACTTCTTGTTCTACACACATTTACATTGTTTGAATTTTTACAAGCATATATTCATTTATTTGTTTAAAATGTCAGTGGAAAAACTTGGTAATGTATGTAAAACTCACAGTGCCTAACACATACTTGGCACTCAGGGCATACAGTCCAGGTTCTGTATGGACTGGCCCTTTGGAGCCAGCCATCCTTTAGAGATGTAGAGAACCATAATTTAAACCTGCAACCTGGGGACTCCAGGAAGCCCATGTCCTTCAGGCCATTCTGAGCCTCTCTAGGGATCCTCTGAGTGTGTCTGTTGTCACCCCTCGCACTGAACTGTGGGACTTGGCCTTCCCTGCCTCCTCTGGCCAGCCCACCCGTTGTGCTCTGGGAGCCCAATGCCCTGCTCTGAGCACAGAACTGACCGGCCTTTGGCCAAGTCTTGCTGCACGGAGACAGCTGTAGCTTCAGGGTTTTAGAACAAGGAGGAGAAAGACTGAAAACTTGTGGGATCGAAGAGATGCAACTTGAGCAATTTATTTACCCTCTTTAAGCCTCTAGTTCTTCATGTGTAAAATGGGAATAATAATATCTATTTCCCAAGGTTGTGAAGGATTAGGGAGAATACGTATGCAACTGTTATGCTCTGTGTCTCCAGCATGGAATATACAAAAGGACACATCTCATCTATTATTCAGAATAAATGGCTTGAACACCTATGTCACCATCATGGCATTAGCCTTCCTCTCCTGGGGACCCTTCCCTGATAAATTCACAGCCCTGGGGGCAGAATCAGCTTAAGGCATCAGGTCCTGGTTGCAATTTCCTTGTGGAGAGGAACTTGGAGAATCCCACGACTCTGTTGTGGAGTGAGTAGAACTCTGGGCTGTTGCTGTCACTTGGCATTCCCAACCGGAACTCTGAGCCGTCCTGGCACCATCCTCCTCGCCTGCCTGTGGGCCTGTAGAGAATGAGGTATGCACCTCACTGAAGCTGGGCCTTCAGCTGGCGGCTGCAAGCTCTGTCCGCCCTGGCCTCAGTTCCCTCGGGGACAGTGAGGATGAGGGTGGGGTGCACAGCTCCACATTCCACTTACCCCCACTGCACGACCTTGGCTGGGGACCCCTGGTCTCAGGTGCCACAGTTTGGGTGTGTTGTCTGATTATTCAGCTCTTAGACCTCTTTAATCTCTCTCACTCTCACACACACACACACACACACACACACACATATACACACACACACACCTGTGGTCTTTTGCTACCACAGTAAATTGGGCACGAAAGGGTTTCTAACTTTGGCCATGTCCAGAAATCCCCTATCCACTCCAGCGCCCTGAATTCTGGCCAACGACTGGCCCAAGCCCCACTCACCTCCGCCCCCTAGGGAAGGCCGTCTTGCTCCCAAGGCTCACCCCAAAATCGGGGCTCAACTCAACAAATAGTAACTGTGGAGGTTTGAGTCCATGATCATCCATCTGTGTCCTGAGGCCCCAAACCCCAGTCCACAGTCCAGTCATTAGAATTCTTCTCTGTCCTCACAAGGGAGGGCGGTGAGAGCTGCAAGAAATTTTATTGATAATTGTAGACGTCACCGCGGTAAACACGGGCCTCCGTTAGGATCCACTTGACATGCTGTGTCATCCCTGGATGCCGACACGGTAATTAAGCTGATTTGAAACTTCCACTGCACAATGAGGTGGAACGCGAACCAGTTTAAAGGGTTGCAGGAAGCAGCTCTGAAATGATTAAAATGTTCTCCAGAGTCGGGACGGGAAAGAAGAAAAAAGAATGAGGCAAAGTCTGGATTTTTTGCTAGGCCCAGTGCCATTCGGCCCCATAACTGAGTCCCAGATCCCCCATAGACTGGCCAAGCGTGGGGAAGTGTGGCCGGGAGGGGCCCAGCTCTGCCTGCGGAAAGAGGCAGGCACACCGAAGGTTGGTGCTTCCCAAGGCCATTAGCACGCTGTCACATGAACCCCTCCTCTCCTCCCGTGAATGGTGGGCCACAATCCTTCTCCCCTCCCTGCATCCAAACCCTTGCCATGGCCTGATTGTAGGCAAAGGCCATTCCCCTCAACCTTGACCTTGGCCTTGCCTTTGTGACTTGCTTTGGCCCGTGATGTGGGTGGAAGTAATGGTGAGTGGTCCTGAGCCTCAGAGGCCTCACGTGCTTCCCCTTGCCCTCTTGCAGAGGTAACTGCCACCCCTTCAGCCTGGGCCACCAGCTACACTTATGATGCAGCAGGGCAGCCCCAGCCGACCCACAGAGCTGCAGTGGGGAGCAGAGCCCAGCCCAGACGGGCAGAGGCATCCAGCGAGCACACAGATTTGTGGTAATGATGATTATGTCATGCCACCGAATGTGGGATGGTTTGTCATATGGCAAACTGATTCAAAAGCCCATCCTGGCCAACATGATCTGCCCCGTAGACTGATCCAGATGACCACTGGAGGACCCTCATGCTCTCTGAAGTTTTCCTTTCTTCCCTCCTGGGGTTGGCAGTTCATTCCACGATTACCTACAGCTCCAGAGCAGACTTTTCCAAATTTTCACTTTTTTAGCTGAGGGATTCTTACTTGAAAGGAAATCTCTTACATAATCTCATGTATAGATAATTGGTGTGAATGAGCTTACCAGTTTAGGGTACAAATGTCAGGCAGAGAGGGACTCGGGTGGGAATGTCTGATCAGGCTCTAATGGGATTTAGTTGTCATTGCTGCCATGTGGTACCTTGATGAAAACCGGTCCTGTACAGCCCAGTGTGACCAGTCCCCTGCCCTTCTGGGATGATGGTCAACCTGGTCCAGATGCCCACACATGGAGGCACCACGGTTGCTGCTTTTTTAATGTTACACTCACATATTTTGCTGGTTTTTTCCTAACAATGATTGACATGCCAAGGTTCACAAATCTACGGGGGCTTCTAGCTTAAGCCACACAACATGAGAGAAATAATCTCAAACCTCACCTACGAACATACTAAATTAGTCTACTAATATATGAGCTCTTCCTTCAGATGGATTTCCCTGTGGGGTCTCTGGTTCCTTTTCTTGACAGTGAACTTGGTGATGACTCTCTCAGTCTGTTAGAAAGTTCTAATACTATTATTGAACAATACCAATTCATATTTTTGTCTCTCATAATACTTGGTTAGAACCCTCAATTTTTTTTTTTTTTGAGACAGAGTCTCACTTTGTTGCCCAGGCTACAAACTCCTGGGCTCGAGCAATCCTCAAACTCCTGGGTTCGAGCAATCCTCCTGCCTCAGCCTCCCGAGTAGCTGGGACTACAGGCATGCACCACCATGCCCGGCTCATTTTTTCTATATATTTTTAGTTGGCCAATTAATTTCTTTCTCTTTTTATAGTAGAGACGGGGTCTCGCTCTTGCTCAGGCTGGTTTCGAACTCCTGAGCTTGAGCAATCCGCCCACCTCGGCCTCCCAGAGAGCTAGGATTACAGGCGTGAGCCACCGCGCCTGGCCAGAACCCTCAATTTTTAACTGGGAAAGTGTAATGTTCAAAAATTAAAAGCATGACTTTCTTACAAATATAGAATGAACATAGGTTGAAAACTTTATTTAACTCATTAATTAGGGAGACAATGCAATGGTAAGGTTGGTTCAAAAAGCATACGAAGACACAACAGAAAAGAAAACTATAGACCAATATCCCTGATAAACATACACACAAAAATCCTCAACAAAATATTAGCAAATGGAATTCAACAACACATTAAAAAGATCATTCACTATAATCAAGTGGGATTCAAGCTGGGGATGCAAGGATAGTTCAAAATATGCAAATTAGTAAACATGATACATTACATCAACAGAATCAAGAACAAAAACCATGTGATCATTTCTATAGATCCTGGAAAAGCATTTGATAAAGTTCAATATTGCTTCATGATAAAAACCTCAATAAATTTGGTATAGAAGAAACATACTTCAACACAATAAAGGCCATATATGATAAGCCCATAGCTAATATCATACTGAACAAGAAAAATTGAAAGCCTTTCAATTTTATTGAAAAATTTATTTTATCTGGAACAAGACAAGGGTGCCCACTTTCACCACTTCTATTCAACATAGAATTCAGGATTTCCAAGTCCTAGCCAGATCAATTAGGAAAGAGAAAGAAATAAACAATATCCAAATTAGAAAGAAAGAAGTCAAATTATCCTTGTTTGCAGAAGATATGATCTTGTATTTAGAAAAACCTAAAGACTGCATCAAAAAACTCTTAGAACTGATCAATAAATTTAGTTGCAGGGTGTTAAATCTTGAAACTAACATGCAAACTGAAACTATGAAACTACTAGAAGAAAACATTGGGGAAATACTACAGGATATTGGTTTGGGCAAAGACTTTTTGGGTAGGACCACAAAAGCACAGGCAATAAAAGCAAAAATAGACAAGTGGGATTACATCAAGCTAAAAAGCTTCTGCACAGCAAAGGAAACAATTAACAAAGTGATGAGACAAACTACAGAATGGAAGAAAATGAAAATATTTGCAACCCATTGATCTGAGAAGGGATTAATAACTAGAATACATAAGGAACTTAAACAACTCAATAGCAAAAAAAGATAATCTGATTTTAAAATGGGCAAAAGAACTGCATATACATTTATCAAGAGAAGACATACAAATGACCAACAAATACATGAAAAAACGCTCAACATCACTAATCATCATGGAAATGCAAATCAAAGCCACAATGAGATATCATTTCACCCCATCTTAGATGGCTATTATCAAAAACACAGAAAATAACAAATACTGGTGAGGATGTGGAGAAAGGGGAATGCTCGTATACTGTTGGTGGGAATGTAAAGTAGTATAGTCATTATAGAAAACAGTATGGAGGTTCCACAAAAAATGAAAAACAGAACTACCATATGATTCAGCAATCCCACTGCTGGGTATATATCCAAAAGAAAGCAAATCAGTATATTGAAGGGAGACACCTGTATTCCCATATTTATTGCAGCACTACTGACAATAGCCAAGATATGGAATCATACTAAGTGTCCATCAACCAATGAATGGGTAAAGAAAATGTGCTACATATACACAATGGAATATTATTCAGCTTTAGAGGATAAGAAATCTTGTCATTTGCAGCAACATGGATGGAAATGGAAGTCACTGTGTTAAGTGAAATAAGCCAGGCACAGAAAGACAAATGCTGCATGTTCTTACACATATGTGGGAACTAAAAAAGTGGATCTCATGGAGGTAGAGCATAGAATGTTGACTACCAGAGCTGGGAAAAGAAGCTGGTTAATGGATACTAAAAATACAGTTATACAGAAGGAATAAGTTCTAATATTTGGTAGTACAATAGAAAAATTATAGTTAACAATAATTTATAGTGTATTTCAAAATAACTAGATGAGAAGAATCATAATGTTCCCAACCTGAAGAAAAGATAAATGACTGAGGTGATAGATATCCCAGTTCCCCTGATTGATCATTGCACATTGTATACATATATCAAAATATTACTCTGTACTCCCAAAATATGTACAACTATGAATATCAATAAAAATAAAATAAATAAAATTAGAAAAATCCCTAATGGAGGCTGCTATCAGAAACCAATGTTAATGAAAATATTAATAATAGCTTGAATTGAGAATAAAACATTGTTAAATCTAGTTTCAAAGCTACATAATTGAAAAGAAATTAAAAAAAATAAAAACAAACAAAAGCTTGTGAGGCATTAGGGTTTATATAGTCTTAACTAAAGAAAGGATATTGGTTGAGCCCAGGAGTTGGAGGTTGCTGTGAGCTAGGCTGATGCCACAGCACTCTAGCCTGGGCAACAGAGTGAGACTCTGACTCAAAAATAAATAAATAAATAAATAAATAAATAAATAAAAAAAAGAATATTGGGTCCCTAAGTTAGATACAAACTGATTAATGTCCTACGGGACAATTAACCCTAACCTTTGAGGTCATCTTTTCTGCTGGATAAGGAATCATTTGCATCTACCCAACTCTACAAGCTAACATGTAACTTCACAGAGTCTGAGCCTGAATTTCATAGTAAATGGCATAGTCAAACAATAGCATGTTCTCTTAGAAGATTAACTGTCGGGCAAGCCTATTAAACAATATTTCAGGACAGCATAGAAAGGACAGGCAAATATCTTCTTGGCCTTATTTCCAGGCCGTGGATAGTTTTTCTTAATATTTGTTCGGTAACCCTTATGCATAGCATCTTGTCAAGCGTAGGGCCCCGCAGCGCTGGGATACCGACCAGATCCTTCAGGGTCAGGCAGGGTGGGGAGAAGTTGCTGAAAGTGGAGCTGCCAATGGAAAAGGGACAAACTTTCCAGTTCTGGCTGCAAGCTCTGCCAGAAGGCCAAGTCCTGGTTAATTGGACAGTCTGCCTGCCCAGCCTGCTGCTTTCTGGGTAACCACAGTTGCCCAGAGACAGGGCCCAGGGGAATATGTCCCTTCTCTGAACTCCACAACTGCTCTGTGCTTTCCTCACAGCTTTTCTGCCAGGGACTTCTGGGTATTTTAGAATGCACAAATGTGTTGTTATTTTAAGAGTTTTGCTTTTCTGTCACTTCCTGTAATCCCTACTGTGTTTACGATGTATCCAGCACACAGTAAATGCTTAATGGATGCGGTGAACTGTATTTGTATGTCTCTTTGCCTCCTCAGATGCACATAGACACCCCCTTCCACATTTCCCCCCACATAGACTGTGATCTCTCTCTGCTCATCTCCATCCACCATAGTCCTGCCCATCCTTTGAGACCCAACTCTAATGCCACCTTCTCCGAGAGAGTTTCTTCTCCCTATGCACCTGTGTCTCCCCACTCCCAAGCAGTTTTTCTCTGTCATGCTACCGTGGCCCGCAGGTCATTTACACTTCATGCTTCCCCAGGGCAGTGGCCTCCCAAAGACAAGAACCTGGTCTTTATCATCTCTGTGTTCATGGCACCTAGTCATGCGAAGCATGTGTTCTCTGGCTCAGAGAATGGCCACGTGAGCCCAGGGGTGGCTGTTTCTGCCTTTGGCAGAAAATTCTGTTTTGTTTGCTGTTGGCAACACTCCAGGGCCCATCTACCACCTGCAGGAGTCAGGCCTCAAAGGTGCCGAGCAGGGGACATATGGCACTTGTCCTCTCCTGACTAAAGGAGTCCTTGGCCAACAGCTGATCTCAGCGGGAGCATGTCCCTTCCTGCTTAATCAGCTGTTCCTCATTTTCTCTGCTGGGGGCAGAGAGTGGGGCGGCTGCTGCCTTTGCTGTGATCCTGGCCTGCAGCCACCGTAGGACACGAAGTCTGGGTTGATGTAGAGACTGTGAGTCCCTCGGTGTGCTCCTGTGAGCTTCTGCTGGGAAAAGTCCTGCCCCTTCCTGTGCAGGTGGATACTCCGAGGAGAAGCAGCCAGAGAAAGTCTAGATGCAAGCCACTCCGCGTGTGGTGCATGGACCAGCAGCGAGGGCACCACCACATGAGGCTCTTTGGACGTGCAGGATCAGGACACCACCCCAACCTCCTGAATCAGAACCCACATTTTAAGGAGACCCTCCAAGTCATGCAAATGCACATTAAAGTGTGACAGGCACTGCTTTCACTAATACTTGTGCTCATCAGTGAGGGTTCGTCCCTAATGGGGCTGCCCGATGTCTGAACTTGCAACACCTGCAAATTAAACACACCAATAGTTCAACCTGGAATGCTGTAAGGACATATAGCTGAGGGTTGGGTGGTATGTTGAATATTTTATAGCAGGAGAATAGAAATGCTCAATTGCTGTCTTATTTTCCACACACACAAAAGTGACGAGTGCAGAATAGGAATCAATACATCATTTTATTATTAATAGCTGAGCCATAGCCCACTAACCTCTTTGCAGAACTGGGGTAAACGCCGGGTAGGAGTCCACAGCCATAGTCGGTGTCCTACTCTGAATCTCGGGCTCAGTTTGCAGGGACGTGAAGCTGAGGACAGAGCTGCAGGCCAGGGCTCACCGGGCTGACCCTCAGTGCCCTGCCCTCCAGCCGCAAGGAGTAGCGGGGAAAGCCAGAGAGGCGGGACTGTGGGAATTTAATCAGGAGCAAGATGAATGCCTGGGAACCGTCCAAGGATCAATGCCCCCTCCCTTGGGGCCACTAGGAAGGCCAGGGCAGAGGCAGCCCCAGCACAGCTGCAATGGGAGGGTGTGGCGGAAGCAGCGGCCCAGCTTCACAGACCTTTCCTGGCAGCGGAGGCTGTGCTGGCAGGGTGCCGAGTCCTCAGTGGACATCTCGTCCTTATCTGTGCAAATGCCCATAAAAACTTTTGAGATACTATTCTTTTGTTAAATTGCTTTATTGAGGCATAATTTACCCACTATAAAATTCACCCGTTTTAAGTGCACAGTTCAATGATTATAGTGTGATTGTTAGTACAACATATTGACAGAGTTGTGCTCCATTCCCATAACCCCAAAAAGGAACTTCATGCCCATTTGCAGTCCCTCCCTGTTGCCTCCCCACAAGTCCCCGGCAGCTGTGGATAGACTTTCTGTCTCTCTAGGCTTGAGTGTCCAGAAATTGTTGAGTTCAGGAACTTTCTTTATCTGGATTTTCTAATTCCCCTCATCTGCTGACATTTTCTCCTGCCAGGGAAAAGAATGACTTAGAAATGCTTGCAGACACCCCGGTGCTTGGCCCATAGTAGTCACACGATAAATATTTCAGAATGAAGGAAACCTGTATTACCATTTTATGAACATTTGCATTTTGTCAAGGCCGGGAGAGTGAGCCCTTTAATGCGGGTATTTTAGACCCTGTGGCCTCACCCACAGCCCTGGGAAGATCTCTCCCACCCCAGGTGAGAATGGGGTGCTCCTTGAATATTAGGATGTGATGTCTTCTAGAGCAAGGTGCTCCTGTCCACACAGTCTTCAGAACTAGAAGTGTTTCACTCAGCCCCCAATCCCTGGCTCCAGGCAGGGGGAGTCCAACGAGCTCCCTGCTTACCACACCTGCCCTGCCCTTTGTCTCCGGGTGTCACCCCACACTCTCTCATACTGCAGGTTCCCTGTGCTCCAGGGTTTTGCATCTGGGTTCCTGCCCACTTTCCCCAGCCTCTCAGGCTTTCTGCTGTGGAAATGTATTGCTCAGATTGCCTGGCATGTCCTCCGGCCCTTTTTCAGGAACCAGAAACCTCCTTCTTTGGGAAGCTCTTACCTTCCTGAGACAGTTATTAGGCAATTGCCTTTCCGCTCCAAACTCACCTGCGATCCCCCTGCTCTGGGATGCTGGGACGGGAACTCACTCCTGCTGTGCCCGCTGCAAAGCCCTCCCGGCTGAGGCTCTGCAGAGAGAGGGCATCAGAGAGACACAGGGAGGCAGGAGGACCGGGAAGGAACTTACTTTTTCCTGTGGTTTTCTTCTACTTGCATTTTGGGTTTTTTTTTTAAAGCTTTATTAAAGTACAATTTACATACTATAAATTCTCCTGTTTTAAGTGTGCCATCCCATAATTGTTAATATATTGACAGAGTTGCGCAGCCATGACCACAATCTTATCTTACAGCTTTTCCACCACCCCATAAAGAAGTAACCCTGTGCCCAAGAGCAGTCACAGTCCATCCCCACCCCAACCCTAGGCAACCACCAGTCTACTTTCTGTCTCTATAGATTTGCCTTCTCTGGATGTTTTGTTAAAATGGGAGCATACAATCTGTGTGCTCTTGTGTCTGGCTTCTTTTCACTTTGAGGTTTATGCATGCATTAGCATGTATTACTACTCTGTTCTGTTTTATTCTTGAATAGCGCTCCATTATCTGGATACACCAACATCTTGTTTTGCCATCAGCAGAAATGCAGTCCTATGGCAGCAGCTGAATCCACTGTGCGGTTTTCCCGGTTTTCCCAACTCTTGTGGACCCAGCTTTATTGCATTCCCTTCAGAGACACCGACCAGCTGGCACTTCTGCCTCAAAAGTCTGGGTCCCTCCTTTAAATTTCTAAAATTTAACTATTCCAGCCTTTTCCCTTTGTTCCCCTATCCCTAAGGTTAGTAGCTATTTCAGACAGCAACTAACCCTGCCATCTGTTAGAGTTCTCTTTTTACCTTTTCAGTCACTCAGTTAACAATTTTACACATAATTAGAAATTCTTTATATTAACTTCTCTCTGTTCAAATAACTGCTGAGGCTTCTCTGTCTCTTGACTGGATTCTAATGTATGGTCTGAATGGAAGCAAATATCTTGAGCCTGATTGGTCTGGAGGTGAGCATGTGAGTCAAGGTGGACCAATCAGATTCCTTCCCTGTGATTTTTTTTTTAAAAGAAACTTGGCTAGAGGAGGGAGGTGAGTAGTGCCTTTTCCTGCTCTGTTGGTGAAGCTGGGGTGACAGTGGGCCTGGGAGCTGTTTGTGCCGTGGTTCCAGCTGCCTGGGGGAAGCATCCCTGAGAGCGGACTCAGCCAGCAAGCAAGGAGGACAGATACAAGAAAACCATAGAGGAGGCCGGACGCGGTGGCTCACGCCTGTAATCCTAGCACTCTGGGAGGCCGAGG
>VBSM01001979.1:26328154-26340762 GCA_008086735.1 Cheirogaleus medius | reverse complement strand
AAAAAAGCCCCCCGTCCCACAAAAAAGAAAAGAAGCCAGGTTTTTAAAAGGTGAAGAAAGACCCAGTGGAACGAAATCACCTGCCCAAATCCTTTCTCTTCATCATTAGAAATGAAAGTGTTTACTGCCGCTGAGCTGTTAAAGATGACGCTTGCCTCTGATCACAAAGAACACTGATGCGTTATCTGGAAGTGATACTAGATGTCCCTCTTCACAGGAGTGCATGAGGTTGGAGCTTAGCAAGGCTCACGCAGTATCAGGGCTTTGTACGCCAGCCTCCCGGGTGATGGCTACGTCTTTGGGGTTAGTTGTCCTTTTTTTTATCATGTGAGGATTCTGTGGCTGAAAGGACAGGGGCATTTCTCAGACAGCACGGAGCACAGGAGAGGCCCAGGGAGGCTGGCAGCCCACAGAACAACCTCCAGACGCATAAGTGCTCAGAGGCAGCTTCTTGGAATAGCAGAGCTGAAAATGTGGTCAATAAGTTTTGGGTTATGTTTTAAATCAAGGCAAGTGGATTTTGTATGCTCTGTGTCCAAAGAGATTATTTTTGGTGAAGGAATCAGAAAATTTTGTAAGTTGCCACTCATAAAGCTGAAGGTTATTGCAATGGAAGCTGCTCTGCATCCCTGGGAACGCCAAGGTGACACACACCTGCGTGAAATGTCAAAGGAAGGTCTGGGATTCACGCGAGCGTGGCAGAGAGCAACAGCAACCCCAGGCCACGGTCAGCCCTTGGTTCGGTCTTGCCAGGGAACTGTGGGTGCCGACAGTATGACACAACCCAGAAGTTAATAACCCCCTGTGCCCCTGCTCTGTGCAGTCTGTGTCCCAGCCTGCCATCTGAAACCAGAGCAGCCAGGGCTGGTGGCTAAAGGCCCCTGGGCCTAAGCATTCACATGCTCAGCGAATGCAATGCTCGTCTTCCACTAAGAGGCAAATAACTTTCATTCACTACAACCTCGCCCACCCCTCACTGTGACCCCAAACCCTAAAAGGAACTTGTTTACTGTTCTTTTCACTTTCCATTATATTGTATTTTCCCATGCCATTAAATCTTCTTAAGCCTGATATTTTTAAAGTTTCACGACATTCCATTGAGTTAATAATAGATTTCTACTCTTTCAAAAGCATTTCTCCATTGCTGGATATTTATTTAGGCTGTTTCCAAATTCTCCTCTTTGGAAACAAATATTGCCACTGATTTTCTTGTATATAAACTCTTACTATATCTCGGACTATATCATTGGGCTATAGTGCGTTCTAGAAGTGTCTTTCTAGTCCAAAGGACAGGAACATTTTGGGAAATACTGTTAAAAGTTTCTTTCCACATTTGGGAGAACTATCATTAAGAGAATACCTGTTACACTGCACACTTGCCAACATTGTAAACCATTGGTGTTTGATCATTGACAGTTTCATCAGTCCCAAATTCTTTCTTCCAAAATGCCGTTTTAGTGGAAGCTTTTAGAATTGGCTTATGCCTTTTGTCTTGTTATTCCCAGTGATGCATGATACTCTCAGAAGGCTCACTCCTTTGATTTTCCTAACACTCTTTCCCTTCCTCCTGTAAACACACCCCATTTATGCTGGAGGTGTTCAACTCCCTGGAAGCCTGCACTCGGGAATCAGCCCAACATATTTCTAGGAAGCTAGTTTTTCTGAGAACAGCAGTTGCAACTAGCCAACATTTACTGAGCATCCTCAGCCTGAACAAGGCACAGTCATCCAGTTGAGCTGGGCCATGTCCAAAGGAGGCCAGGCACCCGGGGCCTCCACGCAGGAGGCAGGGAGGTGCCCACAATGGGGCTGAGGAAGCCAAGGCCAACAGGGGTCTGGGAGATGCTGAGTTTGATAGACTGAATACAGAGACCAGGAGACTGAAGGTCAAAGGCAGGAATATGGGCATGAATGAAGTCAAGAAGCCATTAATACTTCCCAGAACAATTATGCTATTGCTGAGAATGAGGATAATAATAATAATACAATAGTTATGACTTGTTGAGTGTTTATTATTTGCCAGGCATTTTCCATGTATTATTTTATTTAATCCCCACAGCCACTCCAGGGGATTTATAATATGCACATCCCCATTTTGCAGACGATGAGACCGAGAGAGGTAAAACAGTGTACATAACATCACCCAACTGGTAAGGGGGTGGGGTATGAACCCCAGCAGTCTGAGCCTGCTGTTCTGCTGCACCCCCTCCCCAGGCAGGAACCCTGGCCGATGGCTGAATGAGTGGCAACGACTGGCCAGCACAGAGGCCACCGTTAGGGTTTCTCTGTGACAAGGGTGTAGAGCAGAGCGACACCACAGAACTCTTCAGGGTGGACTCTGCAGAGTTTACAAGGATCAAGTTCTGCTAATTAATGTCTGCTGTGTCCAGGTGCGGGACCCATGCTGGGCTGGGTGAAAACCACAGAGCCTGGTCCTCAGGGGAGAAGAGCAAGTTCACAGACACAGACACCTAGAGTTAGGAAGTACCCTTGGAGATTCGCTGAGAGGGGTGTCATAGGGCGTCAGGGAGAAGGAGGCATTTGAGAAAGTGGAAAAGAAGAGCTGGAGGGCAGGGATTGATAGGCAGAAAAAGGTATCAAGGACATGCCTGTCAGCTTATCTGCAGCCTGGGAAGGGTGCAAGGAAAGCCAGCAACCCTTAATTGCTCTGGGGCAAGGCGCTGAAGGAGTCTCTTGAAGCCTGGATCTGAGAGATCACTCTTCCAGTCTCCAACTGGGGATGCGGACTAGTTAAGCTATCAGTCAAGAAGCTGCTGGCACTTAACTTGGATTGGAAGCTGTTCCCGGTGGAGCCCTTGTGAGCCCAGGGAGATCGGCTTTACGAAATCTCCTCCACCTGTAGGTCACCAGGCTGGCTCTGCTCCCATGCGATAGGTCCCTGGGAAAATGGTCCTTGCCAGAGTAGCAGATGGCCCTTTTATCAGAACTAGTACTTCAGCTGCCAGGCTGATTTTTTTTAAGGGTTTATTTTTATTAGAAGCTAAGTGAATCAGTCTAGGCCAGTGCTGTCCAATAGAACTTTCTGTGATGGTGGGAATGTTCTGTAATCTGTTCTGCTCAGTGTGATATGTAGCTATTGAGCACCTGAAATGTGACATGTGCCACTGAGAGACAGAATTTTTTTCATTTCACCTCATTTCAATTAATTTAAATTTATTAGCCACATATGGCAAGTGGCTACTGTCTTGGACAGTACAAGGCTAGGGGATCTTGGGTTGAAATGACGAATCATGCAAATTTGCCAACAAATTTGCAAAAACAGTTTCTTGAGGCTCGTGTGACATTTACAGGGCCCTAGTCATGCCGCGTAGGAGAATCTTATACAATGGGGACATGCAAACAAGTATTCCCCTAATTAGCAGGGGTGCTGCTCTGTATACCACATATGCTAGTTATCACATGCAGGGGTGACCAGCCACTTTGGGTGTGGAAAGTACAGAACAGGAAAAAGAGATCTGTAACTAAAAATTTAAAGATATTTGCTTTTGATAATTTTTTTATTGTTATCACTCTAAAGACAGCTGTTTTTCTTCTTTGATCACAGACCATCAAATTTTATCTTTCATTCCTTTTTTTTAGGAATAAAAACTCCTCTTTTAGTGGGAATAATAATAGCTACCCTTCCTTGAGTGTGTACCACGTGCCTTATATATGTTATCTTTCACACCCACGTTAAAACCCAAGTTGGGCACTACTGAGGCCATTTGCATTAGTGAAAATTGGAGCTAAGAGAAGTTACGTGATTCTCTGAGTGTTAGAATTCCAGATTATGCATTCTTTATATTCTGAGCCCATATTTTAGAACACAAGACAGTGACACCCCAGATACCCAAGAATACAAAAAGTAGCTTGACCTGGACTTCACATGGTAATCACAGGATGGTTAGTTATCAGAGCTGGAAGGGAACTCAGAGACCCTCTTGTCCACATACTAATTTTATATAGATGAGACTGTAAGGCCCGTATTTACTGTTTGCCAGGCCCTGAATAGCACAACCGACTACCAAGTTAGTCCTGGGGGGAATGGGATGGGAAGGGGCAGTTACTTGTAATGATTTATGTTGAATCTACCATTTGGTTGAATTCCAGAGCAGAGTCCAGTCGACTGTGCAACCCAAAGTAATTTCAGAATGCGTGGGCATCTGATGCAGCAGGAGAAAGGCTCGACCAACCATTGCTGGATTTGGAGATGGAAGGGGACCATGAGCCAAGGAAAGCAGGAAGCTTCTAGAAACTGGAAAAGTCAAGGAACTGGATTCTCCCCACTAGAGCCTCCAGAAGGAACATAGTCCTGCTGACACCTTCATTTCAGCCCTGTGAAACCCATTTCAGGTTCTGACCTCCAGAACTGGAAGATAATAAATTTATGTTGTTTTGAGCCACGAAGTTTGTGGCAGTTTTTAAAGCCGTAACAGGACATTAATACAGATATAAAAGGGAAACTCTGCTGAGGGACTTCTGCTAAAGTCTCTACTTTTCTGGCAAAAGGAGAAAACATGGCTATTCCCTCCCTTTCTTGTATTCTTCCTGCTTTGAAAACAGACGTGATAGCAGGGGATGTGGCAGCCCTCTTGTGACTATTAGGCCACAACGTGAGGATGAAAAGCCACGTGCTAAGGATAGTTCAGAGGAAAGAAAAATACCTGTGATCTTTGTTACATTGCTGAGTTACTAAAATAATCCTAGAACTGTGAATTTACAGAATCCTCATTATGTGAGAACAATGAGTCCTGTGTGTTTAAGCCCTGTTAGTTGGATCTTATGTTATTTGCATAGCCCAGAAGATTCTTACTGTGCAGAAAATGGGCATGAGCCAAAAAGAAAAAGAAGGAAACTGTGTGGCTTAACTGGGAGGGAACATGAAGAGCCCGTTCACATCCCCAAGGCCTCAAGACAAGCCGGCCTGACTCTGACTCTCAGCCCCTCCTTGAAGAGCCTAATCCTTACACCGGGGGCCTGGAGAGGAAGTGGGGCTTCCAGCAGCTCTCATGCCCGAGGAGGCAGCCAGACGTCCGGCCAGGTACTGAAATGCAGACTCCTGCCACCTGACCACAGCTTGAGGCTGTAGACTGAGTTACAAGGGATCCCCTGATCCCCCTGGAAATTTAGAGAAACAAGGCCAACATATCTCCCCCCACTTCTCCAAAGACTGGGGGTGGGGGGTGGGTGACAGGGAGGGTCTTCTTCCCTCCAGCCTGGGAAGGGAGCTGGGGCTCAGGGCAAGGGCGGGGTGACGAGGACTGCAGCTCCCAAGGCCACCTGCACAGTCACGACCCCAGCACTGGGGCAGATGCCAAGACGCAGTCGTTCCCGCTGAAGCCACAGCAAACTGCAAAGCAAGTCAACAGAGCCCCAGAGCTCCTTCCTGCAGGGCGGGGTGGGAGCAGGAGAGAGATTCAAACCGGACACCTGGACGTCTGTTCATTTCCTACTGTCACCGAGGGCCTGCTGTGCGCCAGGTGCTGGGATCATAACGATGAATGGGAAAGTCCTGCCCTTGAGGACCACACTGTCTTGTGGGAAAAACAGGCATGAGAACGACTCCAGCCAGGCAGGAGGCACGAAGGTGCCATGCGGGAGGCACCAATGAACTCCCGAGGGGACCTAACGGATCATAAAATCACTTCCAACGGAGAGGCCCTTGGAGGTGCTGTGAGGAGGGGCCACGGAAGCCACTCCAGCGGGAGGGCTTGGCACAGGAGAGGACACTTGAGAAATGTGGCAACCGAAGTGCAGACCGCCTGAGCACAGGGACCATGTAGGGACGCAGCTGCTCATTAGGCTGAGAAGGTAGGCTGGATCCCGTGACAGAGCGTCCGGAACACCCCTGGACAAGCAGCGTGGGAATGGCCGAATGGAGCCGTGCTCGGGGAATTTACTCTGGCTAAAGAGACTGAGGAAAGAAAGAGCCTCGAGGTGGCTCCACTCCTCGAGACAGGGGCCTCTTCATCAGCAAGCGGCACACTGATGAAGCCAACAAAAATGTAAAGCTTTTGAAATTTCAAAGCTAAAGACACACACCATATAAAAAGAAAACATTGTTATTTAAAAAACAAATATTTAACTTTAAACAAACCTGGAACAAGCATCACTAAGATTAGGGCATTGAACACAGGGCAAGGGTTTGAGTCTTGTCCCCACTGTCCCCTGCGAGTCTCAGGGTGACGCAAGCCCCCTCTGCAGTTGGGCACACTGGGTGGGCAGCTGCCCTTGCCCCACCTATGGTGGGACTGGGCTCAGCTGGGACACAGCCTCCCTCCCTGGGGCCCTCGCCAAAAGCATATGCTGTGATGAGGGACGCAGTGTCCTGGGGACCTTCGGCAACACTTATGTCATCCCCTCTCAATAGCCGCGGGCAGGTGGCTCTGGTGGATCAACACAGCCTTTGTAGCTGTCTTGGAGGGCTCCGTTGAGCCCTGCAGGTACCTTCTGTTGACTAAGCTAAAATGATCCAGCACAGAGCCCTGGAATGGTCTCTAAGGGACCCTGCCAGGGCTCTCTCTCCAGGTATTGGATCTAACAGTTCAGTATAGCTCGCAGGACTTATGACGAGTTCCCTTTTCCAGGAGGAATCTTACGTCTCATAGCCTGATGCCTTCCAGGTGCAGCCAGGCTTCTTCTGAAGCCCTGCCAGGGATCCTGGGCTACCCACAAGGACACAAGAAGCTGTGCTGGCTGAGGGGCCAGGTCTCTGCTTGAGGAGGCGCCCCAGGAAGTGTCTCCAGCATGCCTCTATCCTCATCAGGTGGGCGATGAGTACTGACATCCGCGTCCTGGTCGGCAGCCGCAGCCGGGCTGGGTCAGAAAATGGGATTGCACAGGACAGCCAGTTCCCATGGGATCCAAGAGAGGGAACTGTCCCTGGGCAGTCAAGGAGCAAATGGGCACAGAGGCCAAGGGGCGGTGGGAGGGGCGAAGGACACAGAAAACACAGCCCGGTCCTTAGGGAGAGGGGACAGGAGAGACTCAGGCGTTCCCACTTCACAAAGGCGGGGTTTGCACCGGCCTTTACGTGTCGGTGCAGATTGAGGAACTCTGTAAAGGCCTCTCCCCACCAAAACAGCCCTCGAAACGCCACTGTTAAAAACTTACTCTTTGTCTTTCCAAAAACCAGAGGTTATTGTTTAGTGGGTGTAGAGTTTCAGTTTGGGAAGCTGAAAAGTCCTGGAGACGGATGGCGGTGATGGCTGCACGACAATGTGAATGTGCTTAATGCCACTGAACTGCACTCGGAAATGGTTAAGATGGTAAATTTTGTGCTATGTGTATTTTACTACAATTTTTCAAAAAACAGGTGTAAAATGCCTTGCATATCATCCACTCTCCTCGTCAGTGGGTGAGGAATCTGGAGGCCAGGCATGGCGTGACCTACCCACAGGGCACAGCTAGAACCCAGGTCTCCCGGCCCCAAGGGCAGTGACCTTTCTCTAAACTAACCCAACTAATGCCCCAGGCCCTGCCCACTATCTCAGGTGCTTCAGTGGTACCAAGGCCCCTGGGAGCCATAACACAATGAACCTTCTAGTCATTTGCACATTAGTGTGAATGACTCTCTTCAGGAGAGCAAGTCTGCTGGACAAGGGGAGAGAGGACTCTGAGAGGAGAGGGTGCAGGACAGAACAGAAGGGACATTAGACTGACAGGCTAGAGCCAGAAGAACCCTCAGAGCTCAGCTCACCTGGCAGAGCTCCTCATTTACTCACAAAGAAACTCATCTGGCTGCCAGTGGCCCTGGCAGCTTGCTGGAGGGATCCCTTGTCCTTGGAAATGTGGCAGTAGAGGAGCAGTTCTCATCCATGGCTACACACTGGAATCATCTGGGGAGCCTTAAAACTGGCCACCGAGTAGCCCCATATCGGACTAATTAAGTCAGAGAGGGACCAGCAATTCCTCCCCACCAGCTACCTCCTCCCTGCCTCCACCCCGTCCCTGGCTAAGAGTGGGCGTGTGAGCAGCCTCTGGGTTCCCAGAGCTTTTCTGAATTCTCCCCCCACTGTGTTCCCCAGCCCAGACTGAGGGAGCTCCATGCCTGGCAGAGCTCCTGGTGGGGGACAGGGAGTGGGGTGTCCCAGCAAACGCTGGCCACCATGCCAGTTGCTCAGGCAGAACTCGGCCCCAGGAACTCCCTGGGTGTCCAGAGAAAATGAAACCACCCCTTTCTGCCTGGGCGGGCCTGAGCCCTGGCCACTAACTGCAGGAGTCAAACCAAAGGCTTTGGAGGCCTCCCTCTGGTTCCAAGGACTTCCAGGAAATTACTGGAAGTGGCTGCCATTGGAGATGTCAATTTACAGAGGGTGGGCTGAGGCCCAGCTGATGAGGCCAGTGGTCCCCAGACACCTAGCTAGTGAGTGGCAGGGCCAAGGCCAAAGTCCACCTCCTGGCTTCACATTTGGAGCATGCTCACAGCAGCCTCAAAACTGCCTGCAGGGGCCAACCTCTCAGGCTGGGAGGGTCTCCCTCTGGGCTTAGCCGCACAGTCTCATGCATTCTCTTCTAGACAAGCCCTGCTTTGCAACCAGGGTCTAAACTGGCTCTTTACTCCTCAGATGGCCAGTGTAACTTCCACCCCCTAATCCCTCACTCAGGTCCCTCAGCGCCCAGAGTGATAATTCCAGAAGAGACCCCTGGGGAAGCCCCACACCACTTCACACCACTTCTGCAAACTCTTCCCTTCTCTAGAGCCTAGCATGTTCAAAGGAAGCCTCCCACTCCCAGCACATTCCAGCGAGACTCCCTTGTTCAAGTTCTGACACTTCCCCAGGTCACGTGCAAGTCCAAATCGAGGCCCAGCTCCCGTTTGGAACCACAGAGCATAGTGGTCACCTTCTGGATTACTCCCCACCTTCCCAATTCCTGTCACCAGCCACTCTCTGCCACTTTTGCCCCTTGCACCTATTTCTGCAGAACTAAAGAGCAATAAGACTGAATCCCACAAAATAATGCTGCCACAAGGAAGCCAGGCACAAAAAAGTAATGCTATGATTCCATTCACCTAAAGTTCAAAACCAGGCAAATCTGTGTTGTAAGAAGTCAGGTCAGTGGTTACTCTCGGGGTGGGAGCAGGGGGCTGGAAGGAGGTGAGGAGGACGGGGAGGCTTCTAGGGTGAGGATGATATCCTACCTCTTAATTTGGGTTCCACCAGCGTGTTCACTGTGTGAAAATTCAACAAGCTGTACACTTATGGACATGGACAAGTCCATAGACATGGACTTTTCTGTGGGCAGAAACTTTCCCATCCTTGCCCCCCAAATTTTTAACAGGGAGCGTAGTTGTTCAGAATGCTGCAAGGCCTCATAGACCCTCCTAGGGGACTTCAAAGCAGCCATTCTTCCTGGGTTCCTGGCTGGGGTGCACCTTTATGACTCAGGAGAGCCAAGACAGAGCTTTTGGGGATGGACTTCAGAGCAGCGAATCCATCAGCCAGCGGTCAGAGCCTCTGAAAGTCCTCTCCATGTCAAGCTCCTGCAAGACCGAAGGGCCAGCCCCCGCCCCAGGCCTAGCCCAGCCCCCGGGCCTCAGTGAGCTTTAGTCGAGGAATGAGTAAGTGTGGCAGAAAGGTTTGCCCACTGGAAAACCCAAGTAGTGTCTGTGAAATGGTCCAAGGACTGCCTTGAGTGTCAGAGTGAGTGAGCAGGGACACTCCAGGCCTTTATAGAGGAGGAGGGTCCCCGATCCATGCATCCAGGGCAGGTTATTCCAGCATGGAACCAGGTTGCCATCAATGCACCTGGGGGGCTCGGCCATGATGCGCCACCTGTCTGAGCTCGTGATAGGTGGCGGCGGAGGGGCTGCTGACATTAACATAAACACCCTGTCTTAGAGCTGCAGCACATTCTTCGGGGCAGTAAAGCCCGAGATGCTGTAGTTGAGCAGATGAGCTCCCTCGACCTGGAGCCAGACAGGGTCTGCACCCCGGACAGAGACTGACCTCCTTTCTCTGCAGTGCGCTGTGCAGCGAAGGGAGCGGGGAGGGGCGGAGGTGGGGTGTGCAGGGAATGGCGGCTGTGAGGGGCCCCGAGTGGGGCCGCAAGAGCTGGGCTCAGATGTTTCTCAGAACTTCAGTCATTTCTCTCAGCCCTGGGACCCTCGGATCCTGCTGAAACTCCAGATGAAGGGGTGCTGGTGCCAAAGCAGGGTATCTAAGATAACAACAGCTGCTCCCAGTGGAGGGTCTCCCGTCAGCGCCCCTGCCGTCAGCCACCGCACCTAGCCTGGTGGCAGAGGACCCTCTTGTTTAGGTGGCCTTCTCCCTCGGGGCTCCTTCCTCAACATAGAGAGGAAGGGCAACCTCCCCTGCTGCTTTCTAATGTGTACCCTTCTCAGCTTGCTGAATTTTCTAGCCATGTACTGATTTTTTAAAGATATCATCAGGGCTTATCTGTGTTAGGAATACAAGTCTATATACCATGGCTCTGCAGGCTATAGGCCTAGTGAATCTTGAGGTTTCAGAAGCTTCCAGATGGGAACCAGTGCCTTGTCCTTGAAGAGCCCTTTCCCTGAACCCACGTCACCAAAGGATGCACAGAAATGTCCTTCTCATGCTCCCCTGATGTTCAACTTCTTTTTAGCACATTATGTATTAGTTTCCCAGGGCTGTTGCAATAAAGCACTACAAACTAGGTGTCTTAAAACAAGAGAAATTTATTTGCTCAAAGTTCTGGAAGCTACGAGTCTGAGATCATGGTGTCAGCAGGGCCATGTTCCTCATAAAGGCTCTAGGGGAGAATCCTTGCCTCTTTCTGGCTTCTGGAAGCTCCCAGCAATCCTTGGCATTCCCCAGCTTGTAGCTATTTCATGCTAATCTCTGCCTCTGTCATCACGTGGGCTTCTTCACTGTGTCTGTGTCTTCAAATCTCCCTGTCTCATTATCAGGACGGCAGTCATTGGGCCCTAACCCAGTATGACCTCATCTCAACTTGATCACATCTGCAAGGACCCTATTTCCAGATAATGTCACATTCACAGGTTCCAGGTGGACATGAATTTTGGGGATACATTATTCAACCCAATGCACCCTGTCAGTACAACATATCCGTGTGCTCAACCAGGCAAGGGCAGTGATCAGCAACATGAAGACCAATTTGGGGGCAAAATCATAAATTTTTGTGAACTACATTTTTTATTTTGGCAATTATTCCTATTTTTGAAAAACCAGGAAACAAAGTCTCTATAACTGTGCCTATGCATTCTGTTAATTCCCTGTCACTCAAGAGTTTTAATTTTGGGCTATAGAAATTTTTAGAAACCATAAAACCATGGTGAAATCTCAATGCAATACTGGGCCTTTGAACAACTTCTAAGACTGCTTTGTTTGGGGTTTTTTGTCCTCTGAGTTTGTAAGTTATTTTTCTGTGAAATGTTAGTATCATTAATATCAAAGTCATTAAAATGAGAATTTTTTCATTGAGATAAATTCAATTTTTCATGAGATAAATAGCAATGACATTCACATAAAAAAATCCTTAGTTCACTTACTTCAAAACACATCTTTTTCATCGAGAGTTCAGAGAGTTATATATAAAATAGTCTTAGCTATTCATTGAAGAAGAAATACAAGTGAATAGTAGACATGAAAAAATTGCTCAAGTTCACTGGGTATCAAGAAAATGCGCATTGACATAATAAGATACAATTTTTGCTCATCAGATTGGAAAAAATAGAAAAGATTAATATCTGGTATTGGTAAGGGTATGGAAAAATATTTAGGATATATGCATGCATGAGCATTTACAAAGATGATCATTGTCAAAAAAAAAAGGGCTGAAGCTATCTAAATAGTCCATGGAAAGAAATGTTTGAATGTTTAAATAAATTATGGTGCATGCATAGATCTCCATGTACTAACACAGAGAAATCTGTAGGACAGATAAGTTCTCATGGTTAAGTGAAAAACATATTTGTAGAATATTGATGTAATTAATATACATCTGAGATGTATACATGCATGTGTATCTCAAAAGTTCTGGAAGTATACCCACACAATTAATAAGCAGTGTTTACCTTTGGAGAGAGGATCTGGGGGAAGGGAGAATTAAGAAGTGTTCCCTTTTTTAATCTTTAAAATTATGAGATATTTGAGGCATATAAACAAGCGTGAAGAGATCTTTTACTTTTCACTTTGGATACATGTGCATGGTCTAGAGGCAGGCAGGAGAGTGCAATGGTCACGGGCTGGCTCTACAGTCAAGCTGCCTAGCGTGTGAACCCAGCCTCATACTAGCTGTGTGACCTGGGGCAAGTTAGTTACCTTTTCTCTGTGCCTCAGTTTGCTCATCTGTAAAATGGAGCTAGTCTCTACCTCATAAAATCATTGTTAAAATTAAATGAGATGATATATGCAGATCACTCAGCATGGTGTCTGGCACTTAGCAAGCACTCCATAAATATTGGAGATTATTGTCATTGTTTGATTTATTTTTTTGAGGGGAATGTATTCAGGTATAAATTAAGTAATTTCTTCTTTTTTTTCTTCTTCTTTTTAAAGAAAATCATCCAGGGTCCAGAAACACGCCTTCCTTTGTAAGCCTGGAGGCAGAGTACCAGATGGACTCCACATTCTTCGGAGGTACCATGCATGGCCCCTGAT
>VBSM01001979.1:26231815-26328054 GCA_008086735.1 Cheirogaleus medius | reverse complement strand
TGCCCTGAGATTTCCTGATCGAACCTCCTTTCACTCACAGAATAAGAACAGAGGCGTGGAGAGGGGAAGTGACATCATCTTGGGTCACATAGTTAGACTGCCACTAAGGAGAGGCTGCATCTCTATTGTCCCAGGCTGGTGCCAGGCAGCTTCCTGTCTCCCCCGAGATCCACAAAGGGCACAGTCCCAGGGCACAGCACAAACAGGTTTTAGCAAAACCTGGAGATTGGGTCCAAAGACCCTTGCTAGGGCAGGGAAGAGTGGTGAGGACGGTGGCTCATGGGGAGACAGGGTCTCCATCTAAGAGCTGCAGGTACTACGCAGCTCTGGCCATCGATGGCCAAGTGACAACCTGAGCTCCATGACATCAAATATGATTTTTTCAAAAGAAGCCAGAAAT
This sequence comes from Cheirogaleus medius, assembly GCA_008086735.1. Taxonomy (NCBI): domain Eukaryota; kingdom Metazoa; phylum Chordata; class Mammalia; order Primates; family Cheirogaleidae; genus Cheirogaleus; species Cheirogaleus medius. The sequence goes on along the minus strand of VBSM01001979.1, from coordinate 26,327,654 downwards.
TTAGAATTGAATGTGAACTTTCCAAAGTTTTAAGCAGCAGAAGCTGCATCCAACAGCTTTTGCTAGTTTGTGCCGTGGTGAGGAAGAGCCCCAACTCCCAGTGACCTGCAACCACACAGGTTCTTCTCACTCCGTTCTGTGCCGTCTGCAGGTCAACAGCGGCTCTGCCCCCGGCTCGGGTCTGCTGAGCCCTGTCCACAGGACTTCTTTGTTCTAGGATCCAGGCTGAAGAGGCAGCCCTCATCCGGGGCATGCTGTTCCTATAGCAAAGGAAAAGGAGCAATGAATGACTGAACCACATGTCAAAAACAATAAGCACCTGTGATTTCTTCACCCTGAATTGGTCAAAGCAAAGCACATAGCCAGATCTGATGTCAACAGCGAGAAACCTGTATGCCTCCCACAGGATAGGGCACTGAATAATTGGGAGCAATATTATTTCCTGCACAAGTTAGTGCATTTTAAAAATACAGTGATCAAATAAAACGTATCCACGGACTGGATTAGACCCACCCCATCATTGGGTATTATTGATTCTACCTCCACAATTTCTTTCAGATCTGTCATTTATTCTCTACTTCCTCCGTTCTAGTTAAGGTTTCTATTACTTCTTTCCAAGTGGTCTTTCTGGTCTTTTTTGCATTGAGTTTCCCTGCACTGTTGCCGGAGTAATCTGCCACATTGAGACATTCTCAAAACCAGCTGACGGCTCTCCTTGCCTGCAGAATGACATCCAAACGTCTTGGTGTGCATTAAGCCCAGGCCTCCACTGCTTTCCATCCTTGCTTTTAATGTTAACCCCCACCCTCTTCAAGCACAACCATACCAGACTTGGCAGCATCCCTGCTTCCAGCTGTGGACTCTACATCCCACCTGGGGCCTATTGTCACACTGGGACCTGCACTGGCGTGTCAGCCCCTACTTTCCCACTCATCATCTCTGACCTCCACCTTTGGAAATCCTATTCACCATCTACAGTGATCCCGGGTCCTTTAAGTCAGTAGGATCATGCCAATGCACCCAATGGCCCATGAAATTGAGCAAAAATGCAGGTCAGGGATCCGCGGGTCTTGCAGGAAGCGTTGATGGTTCCTGAGCTGTTTGCAGGTGGATTCCACTCGCACCTGGTCTGGGCTCAAGGCTCCGGGACACTGACTCGGTCTCCAGGCTGAGGAGCTGCCTGTGCTTCTGCAGCACTTTGGTCCTCAAGCCTCTGTTTGTCTCACCCACTTGGCTCCCAGTTTCCTCGACCCAGCTTCCTCCCAAGATCTCAAATAGGAGTTCTCTGCCCTGGCATCTGTACAGGCCACTTGACTCCTCTTCCTTGAAGCCTTCCCTGGTTTTTCCAGTGGTAATCAGTCTCCTCCATACTCGCTTAGCAATTGGCATAAGCCTCTATTACAGAGCTTACTGCATGTTGCTTTCTGAGAATCTCTGCCCCATCCATTGCACCCCAAGGTCTTCTTGGGCAGGGCCTTTGCCTTCCAAACCCCGACACCAAGCACTCTGTCAGAGTAGGAGCTCCACTGCTGTGTGCACGATGCCCCGGAATCTCTACTGCGACCCTGGCAGGTTCACTGGGGTGGCCGGCCTCCCCTCCGAAAAGCCCTAGCTGCATTTCACAGCTTCACCCTTCCCGCCCAGAGACAGACACACTGGGTGGTCCAGGTCTTGTGCTCCTGATGGGAAGTCACTAGGCATCCACCTTACAGTCCAGATTTGGCTCCTTCTGATCTTTTTGTTTCCTAATCTTAGAAAATCTGTAGAGATGACCCATTTTTCTTCAGTTAATAATGTAAAAAAGGCTGCACTGACATGGTTAAATCCCAGGACCCTCAGCTCTTTAGGGATGGACTAAATGGCTGGGATCATCACTTACAAGTACCTTGAACTTGACAGAGATTGTGTTGAGAAACAAAGTTTATACTTTTTATTTGTATCTTTTACTTCCATTTTCCCACAAACTTTTTGAGGTCCCCTTGAACTAGAATCCAGTACTGGAGATCTTTGTGGACTAGTGCTGGGGACAGAGGATTTTCTGCTGAGGGAGACAGGAGCCACTGAGGAGTGCTGAGCAAGGGAGTGACAACTTGGGACTCTGTATGCTGTACGAAGATTAATCGGGAAGACATACGTAGGCCCCGGATAGGGAAGAGAAGGCCCAGGAGAATGTGCAATGAGAAGGACAAGGACAGAGACCTGGGCACACCGACATTTCAGGAATGGGCAGAGGAAGAGACAGGGAAAGAGATGGAGAAGGAGCAGACAGGGAGAGGAAAATTCTAGACTCAGGCTCTGGTCAATGAATGCTGAAGAGAGGTCAAGTAGGGTGGGAACTGAGGGAGACACCTCGTAGAAGGCTCTCGGTGACCTTGCAGGGTCAATTTCAGGAAACTGGAAAGGGCAAAATTCAGACAGCACTGGATTGGCGTAACTGGAACAGCCACTCCATTTACCCAGCACCGCCCACGAGCCAAACACTGTGCCGGGTGCACTGCATACAGCATTTCATTTCATTTTCCCAACAACCCTGCAAAGAGGGTATTATCCTTGGTTTCTGGATGAATAAACAGGCTCAGGGAAGTTAAGTAACTTGCCCAACTTACACATCTAGCCAGTTAGAGAGAAAGAGAGATTTGGACTCACTGGGAGATAAGAACAGGGAGGCAAAAAATGCAGGTTACTCCGATAAGAAGCTTTTCCGGAAGAGGAGAATAACCAGGGTGGAACACGTCTGGCTTAGTGGTCTTTGCTTTGATGCTTTTATATGCAAGAGAAGAAACACATTTATAGGTTGATGAGGAGGATCCCGTAGAAAGGCTAAAGTGAATGACTGGGAGAGGGGAGATAATTAATAGAACAAAGACACGGAGCGGAGGGGAGGGATCAGGATGCAGTCGCAGGTATTGTCCCTAAACAGGAGGGGGAGAGGAAGGCAGGAAGGCAGGGGAGGCCCATCCAGCGGCCTTTCTTCCACCGGTGAGCTCTAAGGGGAAGGTAGAGAGAGAAGGTCCTGTTTACACCCATACCACCCTGAACGCGCCACACAGCCCCCTCTGATGACAAGAGACTTAAGGAGAGGGGAGGTCTGAGGTGGCTGGGGGGCCGTGGGGACTGGGCTCACTAGGCCCAGTTGTCTCAGCTGGGAATAGGGAGAGGGACTTCTGGAGAAGCGATACAAGAATCACCAGGTTTATACATTCCCCTGCCCCGGGAAGGCTGGTCTGAAAACCGAAAAGGCTCCATTCTGGCTCCGTTCCTGACCCTGTAGTGAAAGGCAAATCTGGACAATCTTTGGATTTCCACCATCTGATGGGTAGAGCCAATGGAAACTTATTACCCTGGCTTAGCAGTTGCTGGAGGTGGGGAAAGTTGGCTAGAGACTCACTGTCACTCTTGGGAAAAGCAGGGTACGTTATTGATGGCACCACCCACTGCCCCCGAGAGCAGATGTTCATGGTAAAGCCAGTCCCCCAAGGCCCATCCAGTGGTTTCCTTGGGATGCAGTGCCCAGTGGTCTGGTGCTCGGGATACCAGGAACCCAGCCTGACTCGGCCTCTAAAAGCTGTGGAGCTTTGGTTAAATCATTGCACCCTCTGGCCTCAGTTTCCCTTTCTTGGTTTATAACAAAAGGAACAGTTCTCAGGGGTATGTTTCTGGCCCGTTGGGATAGAGGGCGGCTCTGTGCTGTCTAGTGAGGGAGTTGGGCTTTTCCAAACAGGAGAGAGAAAAGAGTCAAGAGGAAGTGTCTCCTCTCTTCTCCCAACAATAAGCACAAATAGCCCACAGATTTTAGGAGAGGGATCGGCGTGAACTCTGCCCACGGTACCACCACTGTAGATGTGCCAGTCACCGCACAAGTCTCTGATGCTGCTGTTCCCATCCCTGGCCCCCAGCCAGCTCTGTAGCCCACAGCTGGGTGCAGGCTGTGCCCACCATTGCGGTGGCTGAACCAGACCAAAACCAGAGCCACCCCACTCACTGGCTGCAGCAGCTCGTTCTCTGCCCTCCACAGGGATCCGGGATGTATTTAGCCTGTTTCCGTGGCAGCGCTGGTTGCAGGAGCAGCATCTGCTTCCTCATGAGGCTGAGTGAGTCATGGCCACCTACGCTAACCCTTGGCGCAGCACAACTCTGCCAGGGACCATGGATAATAAGTCAGCAGGAAGATGCTGGAGTACTCTGCACTGCCTGGCGGCTTTCCGCCCTGGGTCTCAGGCCTGGTGCAGAGGGTGTGCTGGGCATAGTGCTCCAGGAAGGACTTTCCTACCCAGAATGTAGCAGGTTCTCCCCACAAGAGCTGTTGGGTCTGCATGGACTAACTTCACAGTGGCTCATCTTGGCTGATGCCAGCAGCTACAAGGCCTCGTGGGAGAGCACTGAAGGTTTTTGGAGTCCAAGCCCAGTGCTCTTTTTACTATCCAATTATCAGCACTCAAATTTGTCTCTCCATAGCCACCTCTGCACCCACATTGTCCCCAGGTTCCTTCTGGCTCTCAATCCCAGGATCTTCCTTTAAGACACTTAGCAGCGTCTCCTCTCTTGGCAGATGCCCTCAAACCGATTCTTTCCCAGGCCTTCCCCTCCCTGAAACTTACCTTTCCTCCATCCTTTCTCCCCTTCTGACCTGAATAATCTGCAAACATTTAGTTCCTCCTGTGTCGTTAATGGCTAATAGCAGGGTGTAGGGATAATCTCACAGGTGTTGCATTTCCTCTTGGCTTTGAGCGGCACAGCATCAATGGTAGGCAGCGGTTCCCAAGTATGTAGGGCCTGACCCAGCAGCAGCAGCATCACCTGGGAGCCTGTTCGAAATGCAAATTCTCAGGCCCGGGCCCAGATGGACCACATCGCAAATTCTGGGGGTGAGGGCTGACAATCTGCGTTTGAACAAGCCCGCCAGGCGATTCAGATGCAAGCCAGTTTGAGAACCCCTGGTCTGAGGAAATAGATCTGTAACAGCGTATCCCCAGCCCTGGTGGGAACTTTGCTCTGTACTTCCGTCCGGACTCACAGCACAGCTGCAAGTATCTCTCCGTCTTGTGCAAGTCACATTGAAGGGGCTTGAGTAGGCAAAGACCCTATTGGCTCCAACTCCGGGGGCCTAGAGTTTTCCTATGTCCTTCCTGCAGATTGTTTGAGTCATGTGGAAAGAAACTAGTGTGTTTTTCCAGTGTGGAAAAGGGCAGCATTACCTCACCTGCTTCAGAGAGAGCCCCAGGGGGAAAAGGAAACCCACCCATTGGAAATGAACAATCTAGCCTCTGTGTTCCCTAAGAGCTGAGGAATTCGAGCAGAGGGAAAAGACAGTGTGGCTTACTCTTTCTTCTGTCAGTTTTTTAAACATATAATGATCACTCTCTGCTGGGTCCCCTGCCCCAACCCCCAAATCTCAGTGGCTTAACATAACAAAGGCTTATCTTGCAAATGCTTTGTATCCAAGGAGGGCCTGCTCTGCTCCACAAAATCACTCAGGGGCTCAGGGCGTGGAGAATCCGCTGTCTCCTAGCTGCCCTGCTCACTTCAGTGGGGGAAGAAACAGCTAGAGAGGGTCACCCACCCAGAAGTGAATCCCAGCACTTCTGCTCACATCTTTCTGGGCAGAATCAGTCACGTGGCCCTCCTAACTCCAAGGGGCTAACACGTGTATGCAAAAGGAAAGAAAATTAGATATAGTTGGATATTGAAAGACTTTAACACATTAATACCACTCATTTATTCATTCATTTATTCTTGAACAAATATTTACAGAATGCTTACCACATATCAGGCATTGGGCCAAACTCTACAGATATAGCATCACCAGGGCAGCTGCCTTTGCACAACTCCAGAAAGAGCCATTGACATTGTATTTGATACACATAGTGCCCCCTGCAGGTGTGCAACACAGGAGCCCTGCTATCTTTTTCTTCTTTCTTTTCTTTCTTTCTTTCTTTCTTTCTTTCTTTCTTTCTTTCTTTCTTTCCTTCTTTCTTTCTTTCTTTTTTCTTTCAGAAAGAGTCTTGCTCTGTTGCCAGAGCCCAGCCAGAGTGCAGTGGTATCATCATAGCTCACTGCAATCTCAAATTCCTGGGCTCCAATGATCCTCCTGGCTTAGCTTCCCAAGTAGCAGGGACTATAAGCACACGCCACCAAGCCCAGCTAATTTTTCTCGAGCCCTGCTACCTTTTACTTTTCTTGTTTATGTTATATTTTGTCATTATTACCTATCTTCCCCGCCAGAAAGCAAACTCAAAGAGCAGGGATTTTATCAGAGTTGCTTATTGCTGTATTTCTGGAGCAAATATAATACATAAGTGGATGATTGAAAATGAGTAACTATTGACTGTGTTCCCCATCAGCTCCTGCCTTCACGGAGCTTAAACTCTGCTGAGTCAAGAGTTGTGTGAACAATAATTAACTTAAGTATTGAAAAAAAATCACACACCAGATAGTGAAATTCAGACCAAGTAAAAATCTGGGCATGGCATGGGAGCACGCAGGGATGATTCAGGACCATGGGTGGGGCTAGGGAGCCTAACTTTGTCTTGCAGATGAAAAACTAAAGTTCAGAGAGGTTGGTGGGCCTGCTTATGACAGGGTGCACAGCAAAGGAGGTGGAAGGATCCTGCCATATCCCTTGGTCTGGTGTTTGTTCTTCTCCCCACACTAATAGCGGCCAAACATTATACAGTCAGCCCTCCCTATCTGCCAGTTCCGCATCTGTGCATTCAACCAACCACAGATTGAAAATATTAAAAAAAAAAAAAAAGATACAACAATAAAAAATAACACAAATTTAAAAACCAATACAGTACAAAAATTATTTACATGACATTTACATTGTATTAGGTATTATAAGTAATGATTTAAAGTACATGGGATACTACACCATTTTATAGCAGGGACTTGAGCATCTGTGGATTCTGGTATCTGCTGGGGAGGTTGTCCTGGAACCAATCTCCCATGGATACCAAAAGACGACTGTATGTGTGCAGCACTTTACAGTTTTCCAACAGCTTTCATATACTGTATAACTACAACTTCTCTTTAAGGCTTAAAATTACCCACCCACCGCCCCCTATCCCACACCCAGCCTCAGAATTGGGTTTGCAGTTGATGTTTTCCTTGCCTCTGGTAGGAGATGTGGGATGTGTTTCGTTGTGAGAGTGGAACATACAGTTCTCCCTGCCCTGCCCTACCTCCCAGCACTCGCCCCCACGCCCACTCCCCAGCTGCCCAGGACGTAGAGGAGGTAGCACTTCAGAAGGCCATCTGCAGGGTGGATGGCAGGGCTCCGTCTTAGCAGCGGTGGACAGAGAAAGGTGGAGGATGGTTGAACCTGAACCTTCTTCCCCTGCAGGCAGGAACAGGGCTCATTATTTTCACTTGAGCTTGCAAGTGAAAACAATTACATAAGCTTCCCATCTGGTTTCCAAAGCGCTTTTGAAACAATTCCATCACCAGTCCATTAATTTTATGGGGGCCCCAAAGATAGGGCACAGTCAGAGTTTATCATCTGGGATCTCCATTGTTCAGGCTTTGTCCCTCTCTGTGGCGTTTGTCCCCTCCTGCTGCCTCAGGCCTGCCTCACGCCTGCCTCTCTGTCCTTTCCTCTCTCACCTGTCTTCCTTCCCTTTCTGCAAATCTCTCCCCACACCAGGGCCCAGCCACAGCTCCATGCAGTCTGACAAGCATTTCCTGAGTGCTGCTCTACCGCAGGCCCCGGCTGCTGCTGGCGTCTCCGGGATGAGCAGGACCTCACCAGACCTCACGGAGTTTACCGTGAAATGGGCAAATGGACGGGGCCCCCTCCTTAGGTGCTGCCTCCATCCTGCTGACCTTGCACCCTCTCCTTTCACAAGACACTCGTCTCCCTCACATTCCTCCACGTGCTCAGCAATGAGCTAAGGGTTGACCTGCATGCTTCCAGCTGATTTTTCACATCAGCTATTATTATTCCATTATTATACCCATTTTCTAGATGAGACTACAGCTCAAGAGGTTATGTAAATTGGCCAAGGTTGCATAGCCAGGAAAGGGCCCGGCTGGGATCCCTCCCACACTGCCGGCCTTCAAGACTCACCTTCTTCCTACTGGGCGATGCCACCTCCACCAAACTGCAGCAGCTGACTGTGGACGCTCAGAACAAAAAGAACAAAGAAATGTATAAATGTATGGGGCTTTAGCACTGTCTCCACCACCCCTTCCTTTTGGGAGTTAGCCTTTTTTTTTAATTGGCAAGTAAAAATTGTGTCTATACATATGGTATAAAACATGATGTTTTGACATGATATACGTTGTGGAATGGCTAAATCCAGCTATTTAACATATGCATTACCTCACACACTTTTTTCGTGTGTGGTGCAAACACATACAATCTCTTTGCAATTTTGAAGTATACAATATATTGTTATTAACTATGAGAGTTAGCTTTTTTAAAAGCCTAGTGATTCTTTCTAAAGACCAAGGACTTGTGTACCTTGGAGATCATGGTCTCCTTATATCCCTGAAGTTTTAAAAAAAGAGGTGCTTTGATCATTTCTTTACTCCCCAGAGAGTAGGAGAAAACTTCTCTGACACACCACTCTGGCGTCGTGGCTCGAGGGCTGTGCCGTGGCCTGTGGCTCAGAAGTCAGCCTCGGGAGTCCAGCAAACCTCAAAGTGCTGAACTGGCCTTCCGCATCCTTGGAGATGGTTCTGACGGTCTGAGAAGTGGCTCCCGCTGTCAGCCTACTGCCAAGCTTCGCTCGTAGCCCTTTTTCCCCTCTACAATCCTCTGGGGAGGGGAGGAGATGGAAAAGACCCTCCCCAGGGAGGTTTCTGAAGGGTCGCGTCCGGGAAAATGGAAAGCACTGGAGGGCAGTGTGTCGGTTTGCATGTGATTTGCATGTTGCACGTGGTTTTGAAGCATTTTCATAAATTAGCCAAAGATCTGCAGTAATGGATAGGATCACAGTGAGATTTTGTTTGTCTGGTGTTTGAAGCTGTCAAGCCTTCACTCTTTTCTTATTCCACCCCACCCACCCACGTCAGCCAGCTCAGACTCCCTCTGCCAAGAGTATGGAGAGATGTCATGAAAAGTATGAGAACTCCTCACATGATCTTTTGGGGTCACCCGGCTCTCCCTGACAATTTTGGTGCCGGCTGCCTCCAGAAACACAACTCTCTCGGTCTCTTATTTCTCTCCCTGGGTCAGGCCTCTGTAAATCCTTCACACGGGGCTGTGCCTTGCAGGCAGCCTTTGTGAGGCAGGCGTCACAGCTCGCCGGCAAGAAGGGGCAGACAGGGAGCTAACAGCACGGCAGCTGGGAATCCAGCAATGGCAGGGAGTCCTGTAGTTGGCATCAGGCGAGTCCACCAGCGAAGAGCGAAGCTGGTCACAGGCCCAGGTTCAGGGGAAGGACTGTAGTCCCTGAAGAGTCCTATTCTAGAAGGACTGAGTTCTGGAGCACGTTACAGAAGTGGGGACTCACGTGGTGCAGGGTGAAGAACATACCCAGTTCCAACAGCCCAGGTGAGCATTTGCTCTTGCATCCATGGCCCATTTTTTTCAGAACTGGGGCTTTAATGTCAGAGTCTTAGAAGCAACAAGGGTAACTCAATGCTGAACAACAGAAAATTAAAGTTGAGCTACAGAAATTTCTCTAGCTAAAGTCAGGCATACTGGACACTCTTTTTCTAGGATTAGCTCCCCACCTCACCCAGTTGGTACGCCCTTCTTACAGTGACCTTCCCCGTAGCCCAACCCACGGGCACGGCCACTACAGACTCGCAGCTATTTAGCACAACATAACCCTTCTCCATGTCCCAGCTGATTGGTGCAAGGGTGACTGGTGACCCAAGATAGGCCAACCAGGGCCCTTTCCAGAGATGTTTAGATTGGGGCCCAAGTCTCTGAGACTACGTCTCCATGGTGGCCGTGGCAGACCCTGTCGATGCCCAGCACATGTCCCCTCATCATTGCCACCTCAACAGAGACATCCGTTGGTTCTGACTTAATATGACACATTCTCTGCACTATCTATTCACCAATAGGATCTCCAAACAGTTAATGCGCCATTGATACTCTGATGTTCCTGCTTCTTTTCCACTTGCATGTTGCCCTCTTAAAAGGATGATTTAGTCATTTTCTTCACTGGGTTTCACGTGGCTTCCTTCAGAGCAGCCAGAAGGCTCCTACTTCACTGTGAAGCAAAAAGATTCCTTTCAATGCCATAGCTCCCTCCCCAAACTCCAGAATCTTTTCTGCTATTCAGAGCTTCTGAGTGGTCCTTTTTATACCAGGCAACTGAGCTAAACCCTGCTAATTTCAGTAAAAACCCCCTCAAGCTAGCAGTTAGGTGAACTAAGAGTAAGCTGTCTTTTTAAAGAAACAGACCGATTCTGATATAAAACCGTATTGAGCTATTTTTGTGCTAGGCACGTACTTCATCTAGTAGATTGTAAACTTTTGGAGGAGAAGAAATGGGTGTTAAATATCTCTGTATCTCTTGGCTCAGTACCACACACTTAGTAAATACTTAATAGTACAAGTTTGCTACATAAATGAATCATTCAATCACATTCCCCATGTTCAATATAAAATCAATGATTTAAGCATCATGAATTCGATACATAATCCCACTAGGATACATTTAAGGTGCACTGGTATATATTAGGGTGGTCTTATGATGGACCCCAACATGAATAAAATTCAGCAAAACTAATTGGCACTTTTCTTTTGTATATAGTACACCCAACTGCTAAGAGCCCGGTTTTCAAATATGTGTCTTGTATAGGGAAAATCTGCCTTTCCCACCAAAAAGCATTTAACCCTTTGATGGAATAGGGAAGTCTCTCTAGCTTAGCAGAAATAGAATCTGCCCAAGGGAGTGTAGGGGACACTTTGAACAGCCAGGGTGTGTTTGTTTGTTCATTCTGGCCTGGGCCAGAGCTGTTAGAAAGCAGGGGTCACAGCACCCCTGAAACATGCACAGGGAAGAACCCACAGGGAGTGGGTACAGAGAGGTCCTCCTAGGGGCAGATCTGACAGCACGTCAGACAGAGCAACCCCGTGAGCCCATGGAGAGAAGCAATAGCTCGAGGGGCAGTGTGGGCCCCAAAAGCCTGGAACACAGGGTTCTGCAGCCTCCCCACTTCTTGCTGCATGCGACTCCCACCCACAGCAAGCCAGGCCTCCCACATGAAGTCCTCACGTGGCCCTCAGACTTCCCGTGTGGCGAGGGAAGGCAGCCCACTCTCAGAGCAACACAGGGATGGGGCACAGAAATTCCCACCGCCCTGTGAGCCGAAAGAAACGTTAGAGAGCACAGGGCAGAGAAAACCTGCACGGTGCACTTCCACCTCGACTCCACTTCAGCCCGCTGGGGCCCTGGGTGACGCGGGGACATTCAGAGGGATGAACATGCAGAAGCATAGAGGTGAGGAGAGATTTCTGCTCCCCACTGCCTCTCTGGGCCTCAGGTGTTCCCAGCTAAAGTTTGCATGGAATAGGGCCCAGGGCTGGAGACATCCGTGGTTCCAGCCTGCCCAGCGTCCACTCCTCCCTGGCCACAGCACCCGGTGTTCCTTTGGGACCCGCCCTTCCCCCACTCTCAGACCTTGCGACCTCATACTCCTGCTGTAGGAGGGGCACACGCACCCCATCCTGGCCAAACAGTGGGTTCCACATCCTCGGCCACAGAACTGATTTAAGGGGAGGACATGTGACCCAATCCCAACTGGTCAGCCTAGGGTAGATGGCCGGAGTAGAGGAAAGAGGCACCCTTTTCCCACAGGGTTAGCTCAGCAATTCGAGGTGGGGGTCCCTGTAGGGGGAGTCAGAGCCACAGAATGAAACCAACACAGAGGAGGTCAAGAGAAATGGCACAACCTTCATGCAATCCATCACAGGAGCCAAGAAGTCCCCTATTCTGCAGCCAGATTGATTTGTTTTTTTTTAACGCTTACAACTAAATGAGCCCTCCAGATGAACACAACTGCTAAGAGTCCCCGCAACTAGAAAAGGGAACAAAAGGGAAGAACAAACTCCGTGCCACCGAGTCACGCTACCATGGAGCCAACTTTGCAGGGTTCCACGTCCAGGACTTTTCCTTTTTCTCCCTGGAGAGCGCTTACCGCACAGGCAGTATCCCTGGAGAGGCCGCTGCAGATGCCAACAGCCGAGAGCACTCAGCTTCCCTCCCCACGTGCCGCCCCCTTGCGTCACCGTCTGACAGCGGAATGGTGGGTTCGCTGTGCGCGCACTTAAATACCTTCAGAGCCATTTTTAGACTTTTTATTCTATAGACCAGAAAATTGCTGAAATTAGGAGACATTTGAAGTGGTTTTCCTCCAGCCCAGAAAAGATTTTTTGCTGTTGCTATATTTAAAAGCCCAGCAGCAAGTTGTTTTGGCTTATGTCTCGTTGTTATGTAATAAACATGATGTTAAGCTTTGGAAGCCCCGAACACTGGTTGGAAGGATGAAAACAGTGGCCTCACCATTATGGGTGCCCTGGAGATGCTTTGTAGAGGGCAGGGAGGAGATAACATAGTTTTCTGTGAACGTTCAAATAACAATGTGTGTGGAGCAGATTTGAACGACTATGTAAATTCCCAAAGGAAACAGTAGGGAAAAAAAAAAAAAAAAGAAAAAGAAGAAAGAAAAAGGAGGTTATGTATTAATGCAAGGTAAAAATATAATCAAAAGGCAAATAAAAGCTGTTTTTAATGAGACAGAGGGACCCAGGAGATGTGGATTGATGTGTTGCAGAAAGAAGATCATATTAGCTCTCTATGCTATGTAACAAATTACCATACACTTAGCTGCTTAAAACAACACAAGTTTATGATCACCCTAGGAGCTCGGAGCAGTCCCTGGTGACAGCCAGCAGGAGAGCGGAGCAGAGGTGCAAGTGTGGTGTGGCCAGGTTCTCCCTCAGGGCCTCAGAGGCTGACATCAAGGTGTTGGCTGGGCTGGGGTCTCATCTGAGGGGTAGGATCCTCTTCCAAGCTCACGTGAATATCAGCAGAATGTAGTTGCTTGTGGTTGTAGGTCTGGGGTTCCCACTTTCCTGCTGGCTGTCACCGGTGGATGGCTCTGAGACCCTCCAGAGGCCTCTCACATTTTCTCACTGTGTGGCTCTCTTACCATATATCTGTTAGCTCCTTCAAGGCCCCAGGAAAATTCCTCCCATGCTTTCAATCTCTCTGACTTCTTTGATCTCTGACCTCTAGATTCTGTTTTAGAGAGCTCGCCTGGTTAGCTCAGGCCCTAATCCCTAAGGAGAGGGGATTACTCGGGGTATGAACACCAGGGGGCAGGAATCTTGGAAGCCATCTTAGAATTCTATTACGGCGACCAAACTTTTCTCCAAAAGCAGGGACTCAAAATGTGTAATTTAAACACATTACATTATGGATCCAATGTTTGTGTCCCCCTCTCCCCTGGCCCAATTCAAATGTTGAAGCCCTAACTCCCAATGTGGTGATATTTGGAGGTAGTGCCTTTGGGAAGTAATTAGGTTTAGATGAGGTCATGAGGGTGGGGTCCCCACGATGGGATTAGTGGCCTTATAAGAAGTGGAAGAGAGACCAGACTCTGTGTCAGGGGAGGACAGTGAGAAGGCGGCCATCTGCAAGCCAGGAAGAGAGCCCTCACCAGGAACCAAATCTGCCAGCACCTTGATCTTGGACTTTCCAGCCCCAGAACTGTGAAAGAGAAAGTCCTTTCTGCACTGCCCTTGACCCCAGAGGACTAAGCTGAGGTGAGTGACACACCAAGAGTGCAAAATTTAAGAGGGAGCTCATTTGCACAACCCTGAGAATGTCACCTGACATTACACACCTTACACCTCATCCTGGCCCTGACCCTGGCCCTTCCAGGCACAGAGGAAACAGGGATTTTTTTTTTTAAAAGTCCCCACTTTCTTCCTCAAGGCACACACAGTTTAAGAGGTCAAAAACAGAGTACACCACTGGAACCCCCATTGCTGACTTCACAAGAGCACGAAATTTCCCCTAAGATGCATAGTTGAGTATGACTGAAAAGGTTAAGTGAACCCTTCTGACTCTTGATGATTTAAAGGTCTAGAGTCACTTATAACACTATCAAAATAAAATGTGATACTAATATAAACTTGATGCTACATGTCATTGAATCACAACTCTAATGAAACCTTCACCTGTTGCTCCATTGAAATGTTTGTACAGTTTTCTCACATTCCATGGAGAAGCCCACGTTTCCCAAGCATATCTTCACGCCACAAGGTAAGATATGCCTCTTCATGCTTCACTGACATTTTCTCTCTTTCTTTCTCTCTCTCTCTATTTATCATTTTAGTACCAGCTGGGGCACTTGTTAAAAGAATTTAATAAATTTCTTTTTTCCCTGACTTCCATTCAAAATATAGAGCTAACAGTGCCGCTGGTGTTTTGGTATCATGCAAGATTCCCAAAATATAGAGCTAAGCCGCTCTCCAAACCTGACTCACTCTCCCATAGGTTGTCCAGAGTTTCTCTTCGCTGGCTAACAGCTCTGTTCTGAGTGTCCGTGGGGTCTCTCTGATCCTCTGGCACACAGGCCAGCTGAACCCTGAGACTTCAGCCCAAAAGTACAATCTGGGAAACAGGACCACTACTAAGGCCTCTTGCTCCGATCTTTTGGGGTCTTTTGATGAGAACTCCTCCACTCACTGTTCTTAGCTCACCCTGCTAAGTGGGAAAATGAGCCAAGTATGAACATAGTCTTGGGGCTGGGAGCCCTTGTTTGGGTTAAACTCCCTTAAGTAACTGAGAACAGATCTGCCTGAGTTAGGTCTCCTAGGGTGTTTCTCTGTGCTGAGTGCTTAACCAGGAAGAACATTAAACAGAGTACTGAGCTGATGGCAAATACGTGTGACCAATTCCCCAGTGTCAGACACAGAATAGACTTGATGGGTTGGGCCCTGAGGCCCTGCATGTTGCCACAGCCTAGATCTGCACCTTCTAGAATTCTTTGCACAACAGCAGACCTATTGTGAAGGCTTTCCTTACTCCCACCCCATGCTCTAAACAAGTAAGATGTTTACTTCCAGTACTAGGAGGGGGAGGGTGCGGGCAGAAATGGAAGGAATGCTAACCATAACTAACCTGAGTCAGATTTCCAGCCTACTACACTAACAAAGCTCTGCTTTCACCCTATAGGGACAAAGTAAACAAAAAGCTGAACCTTTGCATCTTGCTCTGAAGGTTGAAGTTCTGATTCAAGACATAGTCATTCCTCTTTGTGTCTGGTGGCCCCTGTTTCACTCTGATGCTATTATTTAATCACCCCTTTGCATAGGTGGTTACTTGGTATAGACAAAAAGAACTTGAGACTGAGCCTCTGTGTGCTGTCAAAACTTAAGGAAGCTAATTAATTTCTCCCAACCTCAGTTTCCTCATCTGAAAAAGTAGGGTAATTATACTTGGCTTGCAGGGTTGGGTTTATGCATGTGTGTGTGTGTGAATTATAAATGCTTGGAAACTACCACCTCCTTAACCAAAGGTTACGACTGCTATCCCTGCTGTCTATGCCTCTGTGTATATATTGCTGATCTGTCTCCTTTGCCATGCTGTGAGTTTGAGAGCAAGAATTATGTCTGTATTGCTAATAGCAATTATAGTGCCTGACAAAGAGGAGGTGCTCAATCAATGAGAAAGTTGAGCATCTGGACTTGAGCCAGGGGCAGCAGCCACCAGGAAATAAGAGTCTACACGCAATTACCTGCTCTACTTCCTGAGTCAGTAGTTCTCAAATTCTTTGTATTCAGGACACATCTGAAGGGACGGGCACATTCAGACAACAGTGAATTAGCAATAATTGCAACTTAACCCTTACTACTGAAGAGCAATGTCTCACAATGTCTACAAAAGCAACCACTATAGTCCCACCATTTATTGGGATGCCCTTCAGCCCTGTGGCTGGCTGGGTCAAATGCTTATTGCCCTGATTCCCCTGACTACCACACACAAGAAGAATTCTTACCTGTCTAATTAGCCACCATATTTCTTGGTCGCTGGCTTAACAACACACCTCTTTCCTTCTCACAGCACTACAGACTGTAGCCATGGTCCATGGCGTGTTGGCCTGCAGTGCAGGTCTCAGGCAGGCACTTCAACTTTGCCCTGGGAATTCTAGGATTTAGCTTCCATAGTTTCTATTTGTCAACAATCCTGAAGGTCCTTGACATGTAATCGTTTGTAATTTCACTGAGATGTCATTTTTTAAAATTAGTTTATAAGTAATACATACATCCTCATCTGATAGAGAAATATACAGAGAAGAACCTGTAGATGTCTTCCTTTGTTTACAGCAGTCAGGGTAGGCCACATGATACTACAGTAACAAACATCCTCAAATCTCGGTGGCTTTATAACCACAAATGTGTGTGTCTTTTTCACACTACATGTTGGGCATGAATCTGCTACAGCTCTGCTTGTTACCATCTTCACTCCAGAACCCAAACTGATGGAAGAGCCCAACCGCTATCTGGAACATTGCCAGTCTCATGGCAGAAGGCGAAAGACAAGGCAAACGATGCTCTGACTTCTAACACTTTGCACAGAAGAGACCAACATCATTTATTGGCCAAAGTAAGTCGTTGCAGAGAGGGGCACTGCATGGTGAGAACCTGGAATGCTTGGTGACTGAGAATACCATCTCCCACCACCGCCTCCTGCAACTACTTCTCTCCCAGAGGTAAGTGCTCTCAACAGTTCAGGGTGTGTCCTTTCAGTTCTTCTTCCTAAGTATTTACCTACATATATACACAGGCACACACATAAACATGGAATATTGCACATATTTTTCTGCAACTTGTTCTGCTCACTTAATATGCCTTGGAGACCTTTCCCCCTCAGTATGTGTAAGTCTAACCCACCCTTTCGAACAACTCCATGGTATTTCATACCATAATATATTTAAATTCTTGGTGTACATTTTGGATCTTTTCAATATTTTTGGTATTACAAATAATGCCATGATATTTGTTCATATTCATGCACATGTATATTTCTGAATGATAGGTTTCTAGAAATAAGTTGTTAAAGTAGGGCATTGTGCATTACAATTTTTAAGAGATGCTGCTAATTTGCCTTGAAAAATTTCTTCCTCAATGCACACAGCCATGAACAATGCAAAAGTGCCTGATTTCCCAAATCCTCAACAACTCTTAATATTATCAAACTTTTCCTTTTCTATGAATCTGATAAATTGTGAGAAGGTATTTCATTATTTTAATGTATTTAGTGCATTTCCTTGCTTACAGTTGAGTATTACTCTTTTTATTGGCTAATCTCACGATTTTTTCTTTTGTGAATTGTTTCCACTCTTCACCCATTTTCTAGTGATTGTTTTATCTTTTTCTGTGTTTTGTCTTTTTCTTTCAGATTTGAATGAACTATTCTATGTATTTTCTCAATACTAATCCTTAGTCTGTATTACCAATTGTGAATAAAAGCATCTCTTGATTTTATGAGGAGCCCATTCCTAAACACCAGACACTTGGTGAAAATACTTAAATAGGGGCCCATTTTCTATCAGTATAACATGGCCAACCAATTCCCTAAAACACAGGGAAATGTCAATATATGTAATGAGTTATTTAGTTCATGAGATGCATAAAACATTGCTCCCTGATCACCAAACAGTTAATATGACTTTTAACAGACATTTGCATGTGTGTACACATGGACAGCCCAATTCACATCTCTTTGTTGACACTTGGCGCTTTTCAAAACATCTGCATGTGATTCTGACATTCTTCCAATTACAATCGGAAAGTAACTGGAAAATTCTTCCCCTCTCCCCCACACATACTACTTTGTTTAAAATGTCATACTGAGTTTGGAGGATGTACAAATAAAATTTCCTACATAAACCTTGGCCTCAGAAAAATGTTTTATAGGAGAGATAAGAACATTCTATGAAGGCTGGGTGTTACAGATAAGAGGAGTTCCACTGTGAAAAGCTTACCTGGGGAGGCAGCTTGTGAGGTGTACCTCTGTTTGCTTCTGGTCTGGCCATTTTGTTTTTAATTTTGTTCTTGGTATCTTTTTGGATGCAAACTATGCTATTTCATGTAATCGAATCTGTTAGTTATTTTGTTTAAGGTTTCTGGATTTGGAGTCTTGCTTTAGGAGACTTTCCTCATGTCAGGATTATTTTTCAAAATTCTTCTACACATATACATATATTTTTTAAAGTTGTTAATTTTATGTTTAGCTTTTTGACCATAAGGAATTAATTGTTAGATAAGGCATGAGGTGGGGTGGGAGAGTCTTCCTTTTTCTGTCCAAAAACAAGTAGCATATCAACCCAACATCATTTATTGAATATTTCATCCTTTCTCTAACTGGTTTGAAATATACTGTGTCTTAATCCATTTTGTGCTGCTATCACAGAACACCTGAGAGTGGGTTATCTATAAAGAACAGAAATTTATTGGCTCATAGTTCTAGGGGCTGGGAAGTCTAATATCAAGGCACCAGCATCTGGTGAGGGCCTTCTTGCTGCACCAGCACATGGCAGAGGGCAAAAGTGCAAGAGAGTGAGCCCACGCCCACCAGCCCTTTTTTTAATGGCATTAATCCATTCATGACAGTGGAACCCTCATGACCTAAACACCTCCCATTAGGCCCTGCCTCCCAACACTGTTGCACTGGGGATTAAGTTTCCAACACATGAATTCTGGGAGACAATTCAAATCAGCATACTGTAAATTAAATTCTCAGGGTTTTAAAAAAATGCACTCAGTTATATTAATATTAAGGCATTAAATTTTCTGGTGGAGCTAGTATACAGAAGTGCAGATCTTAGGGTGTATGAGACTAATTATCAGCAGCCATGGATCAACACCAGCCTTCTCTGCTCATTGTAAGTATCCTCATAAAGGTAAAACTTTTTGCGTGCGACAAACTATTCTGATAACAAGACAACTTCTAATGGTGCATGCCAAGGGATGTAAGAAAGTGAAATATCATTCCAGATAACTGGATCCCTGTAGTAATCAAATTATTAAAGATTTGGAGGGGTCATTTTAATTTTTCAGTTATCCTGAATATGTTTCACTTAGGGCCTTTGTAACTTTGATGATGTTTAAGAATTCTGGGACTCAGTAGTTCTAGGGGGAGTCCCCAAAAGCATTCAGGTCCTACCATGTCATGAGCTTTCCTGGTCCCAGAGACTCCCCTGCAGCTGATACCACCTTGGCCCCACATGTTCCATGATGGGGAAGGCTGTCCTCTCTACCTCCATTGCCTTCTCTTGCCATCAGTCACTCCTCATCCCACGGCAAGCTGACTGCTCCTTCCCCACATCTCAGAAATGCCTCATATATGAAAGTCTAGTCGGAGAAGTCTGAAGATGTTGGGCTGGGGCTGGAGGGTTGGGGAAGTGTTCAAATGATGGCTAACATGATAAACGGCCACCACCTCTGAGCCCACCGTCTCCTCTGTGCACACACATGCACACACAGACACACACGCATGCTGGTCCCTTGTGTCTCAAGACATAGCTTCATCACCACCATGAGAGAAGGTTAGATGGCAGCATAAAATGAGGAGCAGGCTTGGCTGAGCAGGCAACACTGACCGCCAAGTGTGTAATGTGGGGAATGGCATGGCCAGGAAAGGGACTCGGTGGCTGCCAATCTGGGCTTGGGATCTCCTGGCCACGGGCCACCCTCCAGCCATCAGTAGGTATTCTCACTGTTTTAGGGGACTTTCCCCTCTGGCGGGCTCCACCTCTGTGCCCCGGCCAGGGCTTCTCAAACTCCTCCCGCTCAGCCACCCTCAGCACCCAGAAGCCTCAACACCTAACACTGGAGAGAACAAGGCACAGCCAGGCCCA
Source organism: Cheirogaleus medius (assembly GCA_008086735.1). Lineage (NCBI taxonomy): Eukaryota > Metazoa > Chordata > Mammalia > Primates > Cheirogaleidae > Cheirogaleus > Cheirogaleus medius. The sequence continues at coordinate 26,307,821 of VBSM01001979.1, read as the reverse complement.
CCCCAGGCACGTGTGATCTTTCTCTACTGTCTCCAGCTTTATCTTTGAAATGTGCAAAGTTTGTGCTCTACACCGTGTTTCCATGCCTGTTTTGATATAAAAAATGTGTCTTCAGTTTCATGCCTAACTCTCCCTCCCCCTCTTTGTGAGGTCTCAACATAAAATCCAACACTGCACCACACTTCGTGGCGCTCATTATAACTGTAATCGATCCACGTCGGCCCAGTTGTGTATTTTCTGTCTTTCCCACTAGACTGGAAGCTCCAGGAAGTCAGCAGCCATGCCAGTCTGGGTCCCTTCTGCATTCTCAGTGCCTTGCCAGTGCCTGTCCCCAGAGGTGGCTTTTACCTTCGTGGTTAGAGCTCTCTTATAAGAAGGCTGACACGAAGATTTCAGTCCTCACGCAGGTCATGTGACTGCACCTCCTTTCACGAGCAGAAAGGCCTGGGCCACAGCCTCACAAAGGGGTTACTGTTCGTAAAGGGTCCAGGTGAGAGAGGCAATCCATCACTGCTCGAGGCTCAGCCCTATCACCGCTCCTGGCACCCTCCCAGTGGCAGAGAGACAATGACATCACCTCTGACTGTATACAAAGGACACCCTATTCTTTAACTCTCTCCATGGAGAATTACTGTTTTAGTTCATTTTTGCAGCGTTAGGTGCATAATGTCATAACTCAGGGTTTCCCAGATGCAGTGCAAGGGCATAGATGATTTGGTAGGTATTTGATTTATAGAACTTTTCTCAAGTCAGAGACGAAATTGAAGCGTGTTTTGCTGAGGTAGGAAAACAACTCAATTTGGAAGAAAAGCTGACTTCTCAGGTAAGTAACTGTAAGTTAAATCGAACTCCCTCACCTTTGTGTCTGGTTTTCTGACCTCCTACGCAGATTTTCAGTGACAAGCCTCATTCTTATCATTTTTAATATCCACAGACCACTACTCAGAAGATTTATTGGTTAAAAAAATGTCAATTCCTCAAAACAGCAAAGTCCTGTTTCCAAGTTTCATGTAAAGATTTTGCTTACACAAACTACAGTCAGAGCATTTGAGGACAATGTTTAAGGAAAGAAGTGAGAAATCTCAATTGTGGAATAGTTTTTATCATAATTGTTTGCATTTATTGCATGTTTATAATGTGTCAGGTATTAGGCTGAGTTCTTTGTATGAATTAGCTCATTTAATCCTTACAGCCAACATTTGAGATGGAGAAAATATTATTCCCATTTCATAGATGAGGAAACTGACACTTGCTCAAGAACATGTGCCTCGTGGAGAACACAGCCATAGCTCTGATGCTGATTTACATCATTCTGTAGTCCAGGCTCTTACAAATCACTGATAAGCAACGGATATTTGTATTTCAGAAAGAAATAAACTTTCATCACTCCAAACACAAGCGCCATTAACTTGCGTTGCTCAATTCAAGGCCTAACAGACTTGTTTTAATCAACAAACTCATGAAGATCTTTTGTAATGGCTCATTTGTTGACTCATTTTTTTAGGTGATTAAAAAGGTGTTGTTCTCTTAAAAATGTTAAGTGTTTCTCTTCCCATCCAACCCGATTAGCATCTGCTATGGTCTGAATGTTTGTGTCCTCCCCAAATTCATATGTTGAAATCCTAACCCCCAAGGTGAGGGTATTAGGAGGGGGGGCTTTGTGAGGCAATTAAGTTGTGAGGGCAGAGCCCACGGGAGTGGGATTAGTGCCCTTACAAGACTAAAGAGTTTCCTTATCCCTTCTGCCAATGAACCAGGAAGAGGGCCCTCACCAGACACTGAATGTGCCGGTGCCTTGATCTTGGACTTCCCAGTTTCTGCAACTGTGAGAAATAAATTTCTGTTGTTTATAACACTCCCCCCCCCCAATCTATGGTATTTTGTTGTAGCAGATGGACTAAGAATCCAAGACATAAAATTTTCATATGTGAGTTTGGCCCGTTTCAAAATTCTGGCAAGACCCAAATGTCTGTTTGACCAGGCATCAGACAAACACCTCTGACTAGCGGTGCTCTTTTGAACGGTGTGCTGACATTCCCAGTCTTGTTCTAGTTTTTTCTCTGATAGTAGCAGCCCTGGAGTTTCTTTCAGTCACTTGAATGGGTTGGAGGTTTGTAACTGTTTCATGCCGCATTTGTGGAGTTCTCGCTGAGGGCTTGTCTCAGAACAGATACTCGGGGCAACCCTTGCCCTGCAGCCCAGCCTGGTCCGAAGTCATCTCCACTTTGAAAAGCATTTTAATTCCCTTCCGTTCAGGGTAAGAAGAATGGGTTTTGCACTGTCCAATTGGACTATCTAGCCAATGCCCTACTCCAAGTTGGGTGGGACTATATACAAATACTATTAATAGCTGATGTTAATTGGCTGCTTCTAGCCAGGCACTGTGCTGAGTGTTCTGCATGAATTATCTTATTTCATTCTCACAGTTGCTCTTTTAGTCCCATTTTTCAGAGGAGGAAACTGAGGCTTAGAGTGGACCCCCCAGTCCCACAGCTAGCAGACTGAGATCTGGGGTGATGGCAGGCCTCACTGACATCATGGTTTGAGCTTTTCATGCCTATTCCTTAAGTGTCCTTCCAGTGAGTGCCAGGAAGTCTGGAGATAAGGGCTCGAGTAGTCCAGGAAGTTTCCGTGGAGAAAGTGGAATTTGAGCTGGACATTGAGGATTGTATTGGAAAGATGAGGATTGCACTGGGGGGGAGGGGGGAGTTAGGACAGAACACAAGCAGCGTGGGCTCCCTTGCTTTTGTCGTCTCTATAGAGCAGCAGAAAGGGGGAATTAGACCATTTTGTGGTTGGTGTTGCCAATTAATTTTAAATTCAACACCTGCCTTGCCGTTGAGCTTAATCTTATTATAGCAGATCTCTTCACATTTCTTTTGTTTGTGCAGATTTTACCGGCAGGGGTTTTAAGTCAATCAAAGAGAGTCTGCGCTGAAAGAAATTATTTTTGTGTGCATTAAAATAATTGGCCTAATTTTCTGAACTAACAAGTAAAACCTACCTAATTCCCATCTTAAAGGTAAAGAGTGATGCAGTACGGGAAGAAAAGGATTCACCTAACTACCTCTCTTTTATTTCAATGACATGGTATAGTGTTCAGGAAAATGAATTTATACTGTTTGGAGGAGCAGCTGAGATCAGCATATCTAGCTTGAAATTAGCATAGGGATAGTGCCCTTGACTCATGGCTTAATGTACATAAGTGTGCAAAGTATTTTAATAATGCAGAGATAACAGTCTGAGAAACAGTCTGAGAAACAAATTTTAACTTAATTATTCCACACATGACATCGGGATATGCCACTATCTTTTTTTATTCCTTTTGTACCATCTCACTATGAAAGTACCTCTTATAAAATATTATTTCTGAAATATTTGGACTTTGTTTGTAAGTCATTTAGTTTTTGCCAGGTTGTTGAATCTGTGCCCTTGTCTTTAAATCATTTACCTCTTTCACGGTTTCAATCCTCTTGTCTTTTTTGCAGAAAGTAATTTTTCCAAAGAAATCTTTCAATCCACATAAGGGGGAAATTATTTCACTTTTCTTTAGCATCTTCAAAAGAATTTTTTCTATTTCAGAGAAAGTTGAAATCAAGTGACTTTCTCCTCTGTATATCTGGGCAACCCAGTCTCTCTGTCTCTTTATAGAAATAGGCATCACTGGTGGCGGTCATGTAGATTGAGTGGGGCCAGGCCAACCTTCGGTGCCAGCAGATAGCCCTGATTGGTCCAGGCCACGTTGGGTAATCCAACCTTCATGGTCACGGGGTTTGGTTCAGTGCAAAGCTTTGAGCTACTGTTGGTTGATCAAGGGAAACACACCTCCCTGTTGCATGGGAACAGTAGAGCGCATGAGCCTGACTGCAGCCAGTCCTGCAATCGGCAGGAATTAGCCCTAGGAGCAAACAACATTTGTATACAAGGGAAGAAAGGTGGAAAGAAATTGACTCCTCACATCATTGTAGCAATCAGCATAGTCCACTGTACCTCTGGACTTCCAGTTAGCCAATAAATCCCTTCTTGTTTATGAGTTTCAGTTGGGCATTCTGTTACTTCCCGCCCAAAGCATTTTATCTGATACATCCAACTCCTGGGCAGTTGAGCTCACCACATGATACCACCCCTCAAAATATTTCACCCAGCCGTCTGTGGTCTGTCTAACCGCAGAGTGGTAGGTAATTCCATTGCCTCTATTGATGGCATATTAGCTACGGCCGACTAGGCTGCCGCCACGGTAGAAACTTACTTTTAACTCATCCCTTAGGCTGAAGCAAGTGATCCCAATCAGCAGATGGCTCTCTGCCATGTGGTTCCACTGGTTTTCCAGACACTCAGGGTTTTTCCACCTTTTGGCTCCCCCATCCCCCGGGGCCTTGTTACCACCCTCATTAAGCTGCAGACAGGGAAGGAGGAGGAAGGGGCAACTCTGATTCTTAAAAACTTTGGCCCAGAAATGATACAAACCATAACCCTTGGCTAAAACTCAGTCACATGGCCACATCTAACTGCAAAGGAGTTCAGAAAGAAACAGTGGATTTTTGGTAACTGTTTCTAATTCACAGTCTTAGCTACAGATAGGATGCTTTAGAACAGGTGTCCTCAAACTATGCCCCGAGGGCCAGATGCCGCCTGCCGAGGACATTTATCAGGCCCGCTGGGTGTTTTTGCCGCCACTGCCTGTCCTGCTTAGCAGCCGACGTCCAACGTCCGGAGCCCACAGTGCGCACTCTCCAACAGTCTGAGGGACAGACCTGGCCCCCTGTTTAAAAAGTTTGAGGACTCCTGCTAGAAGATTATTAAATTAAATTACATGGGAAAATACTAACAGAGCCGCGAGCGTGTAGTATCCGCCCAAGCTTTCTAAAGGCCGGTGTCTATGAGTGCACGAGCTCCACCTCTTTCCGTTTCCGCCCTGGGGCAAGACCTCGTTCCCTTCTTCTCCAGCCTTGTTCACCTTCTGGCACATTCCCGATGTTCTCAGCAAGCAAATGCACTCCACCATGCGCTGGAGAGCGATAAAGATTTTACTGAAGCTCTGGTGTGATTACAGAAATGTAATCAAATGCTTCCGCAGACATCTGTTCTTTCTTCCTAAGCTCTCTTCTTTGGCCAGCAGCCTCCCCTCACCTGTTACTCTTCTCGGGCTAAGCACTTCCCTTCCAACATCAACAGCCCTAAAAGTCTCATCACTGGAGCAATTTGTGCTTTTACGCTTTGTTTTATGCCTGCTCAGCAAAACAAAAGCCTGGTAGTAAACCAAAAATCTAATGATATGTTTTTTTTCTATAGCATAGCCCTCAGGGAACTTAGCAAATAATTCACTGTACAAAAAAGTTCCCTTCTGGAGGCAGGGTTGGATGAGGACTTGTTACTAAGAAAATTAATTTTTTACCATAAAAATTGAATTACCTCGGAAAAAAGACTGGAAGGATAGCCCAAAATGTTAACAGTATTTATCTCTAGGTAATTGAATTAAAGGGTTTTTTTTTCCTCTGGTATGTTCCTATACTTTCCTTTCATTTTTATTTCTGTATTTTCCAAATGTTCTATAGTATATGATGTATTTCTTTAATGATCTAAAAAAAGCAAAGAAATTTATCTTTTGCTCAACATCACTAATCATTAGGGAAATGCATGTCAAAACCACAATGAGATACCACTCATATCCATTAGGATTATTAAAAAAAAAAAAAGAAGAAGAAAAAATAAAAGAAACTGATAAGTGTTGGTGAGGAAGTAAAGAAATTAGAACGCTTGTGCATTGCTGGTGGGACCGTAAAATGGTATAGCAGCCGTGGCAAATAGTATGGCAATTCCTCAAAAAATTAACCATTGAATTACAATATGATCCAACAATTCCACTTCTGGGTATATACCCAAAAGAATTGAAAGCAGGACTTTGAACAGATATTTGTATATCCATAGCAGCATTATTCACAATAGCCAAAAGGTAGAAGCAACCCAGTATCTGTTGACAGATGATGAATGGATAAACAAAATGAAATATACACTTACAATGTACACTTACACTTACACTTACAATATACACTTACACTTACAATTCAGTCTTTAAAAGGAAGGAAATTATATCACATGCTACAACATGGATTAACCTTGAGGACATTATACTAGGTGAAATAAGCCAGTCACGAAAGGACAAATATTGTATGATTCAAATTACATGAGATACTTAAAGTTGTCAAATTCATAGAAACAGGAAGTAGAATGGTGGTTGCTAGGAACTGGTGGGAGAGGTGGGAATGGGAAGTTAGTGTTTAATGGATACAGAGTTTCGGTTGAGAAATACGAGAAAGTTCTGGAGATAGATGGTGGTGATGGTTGCACAACAATGTTAATGTACTTAATGCCACAGAATCGTGCACTTAAAAATTGTTAAAACGGTAAATTTTATGTTATGTGCATTTTACCCCAATTTTTTTTTTAAAGATTTTTGTGTTTTGATAGGCAATTTTACCAGAGTTTTGACTTGGTTGGCTTGTGATCTCTTGAAAACCAGATATTTCCCTAGTTTGGGCTTTGCACTTACACAGTATTTCTTTGTAAATGAATTTGTAAATGACATAAGGAAAAATAATTATTACATGTGTATTCCCACAAGTCTCAAGGGAATTACTAAAATGTGGGTCTTTTTCTCTAATGAATTTCTATCTAATAAGTGAGAAAGGTACGCAATTAACTATCATCTACAATGAAATCAAATAGTGGGCCAAGGGTGGAGCTGCAAGCGGTGAAGTCTGCCTGGGGTTCTGGGGAAATTCCCAGAGAAGAGATATTTAAACTAGACCTCAAAGAACACTTAGGAGTTTACTGCTGGAGAAGAGGGGTGAATGTGGGGGCACATTAGGAAGTGAGATAAAGAGAGATGGAGGGACAGCCCTGGGACATCCCAAAGTTAATCGACCCACCCATCCCCTCCCCTGAGACCGCTGAGATGCACAGGGCATCATGGGACTGTGAGCACGGGGGGCTGCACACTGGCCTTGATGTGGCAGTGTTATCTCTACTGGGGAGAGGACCCAAGGACGGGGCTGAACTCAGAAAGCAAAGTCAAAGCCAACCGTGCGTCAGGGCAGGAGCTGAGACCTTGGCTGTCTCCGAGGTGTGATTCTAGAGAAATATGGAGCACACTGGGGCCTCCTCTGCAAACAGGGAAATGGCCCCTTGCATGTTGGTGCCTGATCCTGTGCAGCTGTTGGTTTTGCAGTCTGACAGTGAAAAGAATGGAAGCCTTTTTTTTTATTATTATTATTATTAAATCCAAAAGCTTGTGTAATGTTTCTTGTCAGTATCTTGGACTCAGCCAATCTGCAACACATGTCTTCCTCCAATAACCCACATGTATGGACTTATCGCTAGGTGGTGGCATTCAGATGGAGCACAGCTGTACAACCATTGCCTTGGCCCAGGTAGAGAGAACAGAGCGTGCTTTGTGAACTGGAGATCCGCAGGTGCTGCGTCAGTCATTCTGCGTCGTGATCAGCTTGAGAGAAAGAGACAGAGGCCATGTGGAATTATATATCTTGGACCCAGTGGACTCATTCTGCAGTCAGTGTGGGTCATTCTTGCCATGTGGCTGTTTCTACTCTTTGAAGCCTCTGTCATGTGCTGGTCCCTGCCTCTTTTGGGCACTTCTGCTCCAGATAACCACACAGATGGCCCTTTGAGACTCTTCTGCACATTCTCGGGCTCCCTAAGAGGACCCTAACCCTACTCCCAGAGCCACAACAATGTCTAGAATCCATGAGCATTCACAGTCATCCCACATCCAGCCGTGGCTGGGTCACAGAGTACAGGGGACAGACCCACCCCTTCTTGTTTTCCAAGTTCCCAGGATCCAGCCACCTCCTGGGGTCAGGCCCTGACAAGCTCTTACTCATCAAGAACAAAAACTTCTACCCCCTTCCCTGCTTGGAAGCCACCTTATTTCCCCAGGTGGGCCTGATTCATTAAGAGCTGGGAATTCCCTGCCTGGGGTCAAGGTACCCAGGTCTGGGAACACAAAGACCTGGCTGCCTTTCCTGGAAGGGAAAGGGGAAAGTTATCTTTCCATTGTTTCTGCTGATAGGTCAGAGTAGCAAAAAAGATAAAGTATAATTAATTTCTCAGTATCTCACCCTGTTGCACATTGATGATCTCACTGGCTGATGCCTGGAGACAAGGTCTCTGGCCTCGTTTATCTGACACCGTGATGTCAGGTGGAGCCTTTCCGTCTGCTCATGAGTCCTCTTGGCTCCCTAGAATGTAACTCTGGGACACCTTGGGCTGGAACGTTGATCGCTGCTTAATTTCCTTGAATTTACATCCAATGCTGCTCCTAATGGCAGCTCCACGTCATCCCACCTGTTTCTTACTCCGTATTCTCCTGAGTCCCCAGGCACGAAGTCCCAAAGAGTCTGATCTGATTTTAGGGTAGTGTCACACTGATGGGGCAGGACCTAACCCTGCCATAGCAATGCCTGAGGGCCAGAAATCTGAGGCAGGAGCACTTCATACTTTCATACGATTCTCAAACTAGTTTTGAACTAGGAATCCTGGCCTGTCAGACCCAGAAGAGCACTGCCATTTGTGAACAAGCCAGCTGTCCCCAGGCCCCCAGGTCAAGAAACCCCAGCATCTGATGGCCTGGCCTGGCCTTGGCTACAGAAACAAGCCTCCTTTTTTCCTGTGCTTTGGAATGATTAAGTGGTTCACCGGAGGCAGTTTTCTCTGTTCACTAAATGGAGGTCTTATTGGTTGCCTTTTTCCAACGTATTCTTTAAGGAGGCTTCCAGAATCCTGCTAGATTCTGTGTATTCTATTTTCCATCTTGACAGTATTCCCAATGAAGCTGAAGCCAACCTTCTCTCTGATGTCCACACTCGGGGACTAGGCCCTGGCCCATGTTCTCAACATTATAAGATTTTCTAACACTGGGGCTTCTCTTTGGGCTTCTGTGTTCAGCCTCTCCATACAGTCTCTGAGGCTGAGCTCTGGTCTCAGCCTGGTGTCTGGGGTGGATATCAGTGGATTTAAGGATTCCTCTGCATGTCAGCTCCTGCTCTGCCCCCCTTTCCCTGGCCTGTAAGCCATGCCCTTTAACCTCCTCCTGGCCATAGCCCTGAAAGAGTGGGAGGGCATTTGCCATGCCTGCTGCAGCCTGTGTGCAGGAACAGATATAGCATCTGATGATCTGATTTATGTTTTCCAGATTTATCGCATCACTCGCATACCCAGGCCAGTTGATATTTTAGGCACGTGAATCAGAGTGTCTGGCATGGTTTCCTCTGCAGCAGAGCTCCGGCTGCAGGCATAATGAAGTTGGGAGGGGGGAGAGTTCAACTTATCAGAGAGGAAATTTGTGTCAGTAACAAGTCTGCCTGGCAACAGCACTAAAAAAGAGAGATACCAGGCCCCGTCGTCACAGCCAAAATCCTCACAGTAGTACAGCAGCATCACCCTGCGCAATTTTCCTCCTTGAGTGGCTGATGACGATCCTTTAAAAAAAAGAAAAGAAAAGAAGCATTTTGTACATGCCTTCTCCAAAGTATATCCCCTAACATGCCCCCAAACAGGGAGACTATGATGAGCTGAAATGTCACCAGGCCGTGGCTACCCATGAATGTGTTATGAATGAATAATTAGAAATAAGCTTCTGCTATGGAACGAAAGGCACAAAAAGGACCTGCCAGGGGCAGAGCTATAATATTTGACCCTCTGCCACTCATGGTAGGATTCTGCTTGGGGAATGGGACTCAAGACCACGAGACAGGGAGATAGCCCTTTATTTTTTCCCAGTCTATGAAGTATGCTCTGCTAAAATATAGAGTTTCCTATCTCTCAGGAAGTCTATTCACAATTAAGGAAAAAAGTAGAACTGATCTGGATATCCAAATACTTGGGGCTACCTCAAGAGCAATCGCTGTCTCTTCTTTATGTCTGGATCTCAATGCCCAGGGCTGTGACAGGCACAAAGTAGATGCTTAACGTAGGTGTGTTGAGCTGACCTGGCCACTGCTCTGTTTGTACTTGGAATGTCCTTGAGGGTGTCTTTTACCCGCTCCAGGCATCCTTCCACCATCTGGAGAATGAACCAATGATCTCATAGAGGCCTTCCCAGGTCTGACATTCTAGGATTCCAAGGTCAAGACTAGTTTTACAATCCTAAGAAAGCAGGGAATTAAACAAAGTTCCCGTAAATGTTTATATCTCACATGCCTGATCCTCAGGCTCAGCTCTATTATAACAGCGTGTGCACACCAGTCTTTAGGCTTAAACGCTCCCATGAACACATCAGTCCGTGGTATCTGGGATACATTTACATTTTTAGCATCGGTGTAATTCTATTTGGTTTTATGCCACAGGAAGTTCAAGCCTGATTCAATTAAGGAGTTTTATAAAATTAGTTTTTAGAAAGGAAAGACAATGCATCACACATGTTATACCGTTGTACTTTGCGTTGTTATCCAATCAGGTGTGGTGAGGGCGGCTCGTGCTTCAGTCCAAGAATCTGTTAGCAATCCAAAAAGTTGAATATTTTACTGTCTTATTTGGAAGAATGGAATTTAAGAGTTGGAAGGGACCTTCGAGGTAGGCAGGCATCTCCTACTAAAACAGGGGCAGAGAAACTATTTGTACATTTTTTGCATACCTCGTACCTCCTAATGTAGTTTTAATATCATGTGCCTGAAAAATCAGACAGAAAAATCCCAGGTTGCTAAACCTGGGGATGAAGGTGGTCAGCAGCATAAGAGAGAGTTGTGTCCAGTCTGAGAGTGCCTCTTCTTCCATCAAAAATATCCAGAGCAGGATGTAAATTCTTGTCTGAGGAGGGGCAGAGACAACAGTGCAGAGCTGTGTGGAGGAAGGTGTTCTTCCTGGTAACACCTGCAGCTGGTTTATTTCATAAAGTGCACACAGAAGAGGAGCAACACTCTTTGGAAGCAAAGTTGAAGACAACTCAGGACTTAAGGGTGAAACTTAGAGCCAGTGCAGACAGAGAGACGAAGGAGTCTCAGCAACTGGAGAAAACTCTGGTCTGAGCAGGCAGATGAGCTAGCAGTAGAACCCAGAAGAGAACCTCAAACAAAAAAGGATTTAGAAGCAAAGATCCTGGGATGACCCAAATGGGAATGAAGAAGACAGCACTGAGGTGGGAAACCCCAGGGACATTTACCTAAGTTGTGCAAAAGCAGCAGAGCTGGAGGGAGACTCCAAATCCTAACCAGTGGAAGTCAGAGCTATGACAGAGAAAGAGTGCCCAAAGTCAAACCCAAGCAAGAGGGGAAGTTGAATACTGGGTGATGGAGAAGAAGTCAAAAGCTGGGAGAATTGAGAATAGGGAAGAGTCAAGGCAGCAGATTCAGAACAAAGATAGTCTTAAATTTCTAGAGTTCTTTTTCTATGATACTTGAACATACTTGGCTAGAGTGAGTAGCTAAGGGAACTATATGGCAGTTTGGACAAAGGCAATGAAAAAGAGAATCTAAAAAACAACCAGAACAGAATTATTTCCTTTAGACAATGCCCTTGGATAATAGAAGTGAATACGAGAACCACAATCTGTATCTACCTTCACTGTGCTTTTGGCTGCAAGTAACAGAAGATCCAGCAGAAAAGAGTTGGAACCATAGGAGTTTTAATATATTATCTATACATTATAGGAATATTTATGATCTCATAAAACAAGGAGTCAGGTGAAAGAGGATAGTGCCAGGGTTATTTTAATCAGGGGTCCAGTGCCAACAACAAGGACCCAGATTCCTTTTTTCCATCCTGAAAGTGCTGTCCTCTTCGGATGGCTCTCCTCATGGCATCTGCAGTTTCAGGCTCAATGTAGACAATAGTATTAAAGACAGGAACAAGAGAAAGCTCCTCACTTGTGCAACTCCAAGGAATCCTTTCCCAGGAGTCCCTCCCACAACTTTTCCTCACATCTTTTCAGCCAGAATTGCCTTACACTCCCCTGCCCAAACAGTCTCCTGGCAAGGGACGTGGGGTCAACAGACTGACAAGATAGAGAAAGATGCGTTCTGGGGGGCCTTCCCCTGGGGCACGGGGCAGTTACTTAATTTCTCGAGGCCAGTCTCCACCATACTTCCTTCTGCATGCGATTCGTTGGAGGGAGGTGAGGTTGCGAGGGTATCATGGCATTCTGTGAGTCCATGGAGACCGGTGCTGGCCTAGGGGCTGTGACCCTCTGCTCCCCATCACTGTCCCCCACCCTGGCCAAGCCCAGAGGGAAGCCAGTGGAGATGGGGGCGGAGGGCGGAGAATGACCGGAAGAGTTGTGTGTGTGTGTCTTGTGTATACTAGACGCATGAACGTAAATGGATACTATTTTTGTTGTTTTTATGTGCAGAATCCTGAAGTCAAGTTCTGGGGAAAAGAGAAGCCAAACTTTCCAGGGAGAAGCAGCAAGCTTGGCCCACTAGACTGTGTGTCGGGGGCCGGGCTCCGGGTCTCGCTGCTCCTCTGCTCCCTCACCGTCCTGCCTGCGTGAAGGCACCGTGGACCCTCCCAGCCCGTCTCTCCACACCCGAGTCCCTGCGCTGTCACTAAACCCACCTGTCAGTGCAGCCAGACACGCGGGGAACAAGTCTGAAAGAAGGTGCTGTGACAACGTAGAAGCCATCTGTGTCCCGCTATGATGACAGCACAGAGCGTGGGTCTTGAGTCGTTTTGCTAAAGTGATGGTGATCCTGGCTGACCAGTCAATACTGCCACACTCTCTTCCCTGCCCTCGTCAATGACCAGCAAGTGACAACTTCTACAGTCCACGTAAGTTTCTCCCAGCTCAGAGCTGAGTCGGTGTGCAACGAGAGTGAGCGGATTACAGATAGAATCCACGTCCAGGGCACACGCTTCTCCCACCTCTCCTCTGCACTCCCGCCTCCCCCTCTTTGTTCCATCCTCCTCCCCCTTGCCCCCTGCCTCAGACATTCGCCCTCCTCACCTTCTCCTCACCCGAGAGCCATCAACTCTGAGGCCCTCACCTGTGGGTTCAGGGAGAAGGATCCAGCACACAGGAGCAGGTATCCCAATCCCCGAGGGGGGAGCACATTTCCCCAACCCCAGAAGAAAACCAGCTTAGTTTCTAAAGCAGATCAGTGTTCCTCACTCCTAATTTACCTTGAGCCAGTAACTGCATGCTCCTGTTCTGATGAAGACACTGAGTGTTGGTTTCTGGTTGTTTACTCCACAAATTACCCTCTTCTGGCGGCTTGACTCATTGTAGGTATGGATATTGCCTCACCCCCCACACCCCTTACTCAACTGTTGAATGAGCCAGAGAGAAAGTATTTTTAACTGGATTCCTGTTTTGATAAGATTTCACATGTTCCCTTTAAACACATAAAGGATTTCCTCTCCTCCTGCTTTCCCAACCTGTAGTGAAAAAAATAAATAAAAGCAAATCATTTTGGAGAAGGAGAACAGAGGAAGGAGACTGTTCTCTCAACAATAAGAGACGTCTCAGCAGCTACAAGTTAATTTAGACATGTACAGGTAATTCCAAAGAGGGAAAGATTTAGTACAAATTATGTTTCTTCTAAAAGCAGCAATTGCCTTTATTTAAGGATATGCGGAAGAACTTTTTGTTATCTGTGCCTGGAGCTATTTGCTTCAATTATCTTGGGTTTCAATTCTGCCTCCTCCTCTTCTCTTGAAAGAGAGAACATTGTTTATTAAAAAGGAAACCCAGTTCTTTTCTAATGTTTCAGGTGCCTCTAATGTCACCAAAGAAAAGTGTCCATAAACAGTTCCTCTGTGAGAATGGGGATAGGATCCTTGCTCAGATAAGATTATTGGGGGCCAGCATCGCACCTGAAGAGGTACAAACTTGGGCATCACACCCTTAGAGAAGTGGTTCTCAACCTAATTTGCACATTAAAATCACCTGGGGGAGTGTGTGTTGTGTGTGTGTGTCCATATACACACACACTGATTTCCTGGGCCCCACATTGAAGAATCGGATTCAATTGGTCTGAGGTAGAGCCCAGGCATTGGTAGGTTTTAAAAGCTCCCTGGTGACTTTATGTCCATCCAGGTTGAGAACCACTGCTTAGAGCTTCTAGAGGTTTGCTCATACCTGGCTTCATTGCCCTGGGAACTAGGTAACTTTCTTCTGAAATTCAAAAAAAGATTCTTAAACTTAGTTGGTCTGCAGCTGATGACACTCAGCTGCAAAGGAGAAAGGCAATGTAACACACGAAGCCTATTCAAGCCAAAGTTCTTAGAAGCAAAGTTTTTCAATTGGAATATTGGGTGAACTGTGATGAAGCTTCTTCCCCTGCACACACATGTACACGTGAATGCTTGGGCATGCAGCGTGCATGCACACACACACGCACACACACACAGAGTGACATGATGTAGCTCAACACACAAATTCCAGATTCAGCCCACCTTGCACAAAGTCCTGAAGTGGTTGATGTCTGTTTGTCAAAATGGTCTTACTGCCCTTACTGGGCTGCAGGTGGCCTCAACTTAGTGACGAGTTGTGTCCCATCTTAACTTATTTGATTGGCGTTCCCAAACGTGTTCCCATAGAAATGGTGTGATCATGGTGATGAAGTTCCATAATACAAATGAACCCAAAGTACAAAAAATACTCTAGGGTAATTGCTGTGGACTTAGAGCATTAACAACATAGGTCCTATGATACCCAGGTGTTCTTGAAACAGGCAGAGCACAGAGGATTCTTAGGGCAATGAAACTCATCTGTATGATATGTAATGGTGGATACATGGCGTTATGCATTTGTCAAAACCCACAGAATATACAACATGAAGAGTGCGCCCTAAGGTGAACTATGGACTTCAGTTAAAAAAATGTATCCAGAAAATATTAGTAACCAATGTATTTTTCTAAATACAATATAAGACAACAGTGGGGCAAACAAACTTATGTAAGGCCAGTGACCTCTTTGAGACTTTGGGCTTTCACCTCCTGTGTCACCAAGACTCTGAAGTGAGTAGCAAACAATAAAGCTGTGTTGAGATGTGGTCGGGGTTGGGGGGAGGTCAGCCGGGTTACGTTCATGCTCAAATGACATGCCTGCACACCAGGCAGCTCGGGAAGACCATAAATTATGTCATGTCATCAACCTCCTAGGCCACCCACGAATGGTGGAAACTATGGGTGAGAACAGGCTGCTGCCTTGGTGCTCCAGATTAAACGCATGTGTGAAGATGAGCTATTGACAGTGGGAGATGGGGGACAAACTGTCCCCAAGACCAAGATGTGATTCGGTGAAGATGAGCAGATAGAAAAGGAAGCTGATTTGCTTAACAAAGAATGTCTTCAACATTTTAAAATAGAGAGGTTTTTTTTGTACCAGTAAGGTACAAATCAGTTCACTGCAATAAACTACATCTTTTCACTTACCATGTCCAATAAATACCTTGTGCACTGATCTACACTGTTATGCGGCTCTGAGAAAATCCTGGCCAGGCCAGCTGGGAACTCCAGAGCAAAGAATGCCCTTGAGAGGAGCCCCACATCAGCCAAGAACGGCCCAGCTCTGGTACCCCTGCTATGCTCAGTCACTGGCTGGAGGCAGCCTGTGGATGGCACAGCCCCAGCACGACTGCAGCAGACCTGCAAGTGGGCAACTAAATGGTACCCATCAGCATCTCTCCTCACAGAAGCTTTCTTGCAGGGAGGTCTCAGCTGGACATTCTCATGGCTGCCACTAGACTCATGTGTTGATATTTTTTCTTTTTTAAAAATCATATGACTCTTTAAAGTAGAAGTGAAAACACTGTATTGTGGGGTTTATCATGTAAGTAGATAAAATATATACAACAACAATAACACAAAGGATGGAGAGCAAATTAGAACTATGCTGTTGAAGGATTATTATGTGTTACATGAAGTAGTACAGTATTAATTCTAAGTAGGTTGTGGTAAGTTAAAGATGTGTATTTTTAGGCCGAGTGACCACTACAAAAAAATAATGCAAAGAAGTACAGCTAAAAAACCAATAGAGGAATCAAACATACAATTATATATAATAGTATATAATTATACTATATATGCTATTATATATAATAGTTATATATTATATATTAGTATATAATTATATATGCTATTATATGTTATGTAAATATGTATATATTTGATTAGTCCAAGAACAAAAACCAGATGAGATGAGTAATAAACAAATAGTAATTGGTAGACCTAAAGCTAATCATCATTTTTTTCAGGGGAGGCAGTCAAGATGGTGGACAAGGAAAACCGCCAGCCAGAGTGTCTCTGCAAGAAAGACAGATTTTAGAAGAAAGTGAAAAATAATAAACAGGCATGCAAGCATAGATCAGACAAGGGGTGGAAGGAAGGGTGCCTGAAACTACAGGAGATTCCACGGGAAGAAGTTGCTGAGAAGAACTGGAAGGAGAAAGCTCCCCCACCCCAGAGGCTTGAAGACCAGTGACAAGGGTAGGTGGAGTGGTTAACTTTCCTCTCCCTTGCATCTTGGACTGCTGGTGGGCTCCTGAGCACTGGAGAGAACTGCTAAGAGCAGCCCAGAGATGGCTGCCACCAGTGAGTGGTGAGCCTCTTGCAGACAGGGCACCAGGCTCCCAGCTTCCTCTGGGCACCTGAAGCCCGCAGACCCAAGATCATTGGCAGGCACCATATTGCTTCATTCTCCCCTTCCCCTTCCCTACCCGTGGCTGCCAAGAGAGACAATTTAGCCACCACCCAGAAACATCTGCAGGGAATGGGATCTTAACTTTTGGGGCCCTACAGTGGATTGAGGGGTTCTCAGACTGTGAGCTCCCTACCTGCCAGCCCTCCCAGGCACCGTATGCCTGGACTCCAGGAGAGCAGGGCAAATCCCAAGGTGGAGAGACATAGATCCAGCTTGGGCACCCCACGGGTGACTTGAGACAAGCATTCCTCTCCCTGGCAGGGTTAGGGATTGATCTCCAGGGCCCAGGGGACAGGCCTGCAGACCAGATCCCGTACACCCAGGTCTCAATTGCATTGTCCCAGGGCACAGAAGGGATATTTGTGAATGAGCCTACTGAGGTGTGTGTGCCTTCAGGGGCAGATCAGCGTGCTTGAAGGGCCACCCTCCTCCCACAGGAAGGCCATGGGCCCAGCCCAGGCTGTGATCCTGGGCAGGGAACCTCACAGCCTGCATCACAGCCAAGGGAGATCGACTGGCTTAAGGTCCTGCCTGCTGGCAGAGGCCTGGGAGAAACTGCAGAATAGAGGAGAGGGGGGAAAGGAGCAAGGCCTGCTCCAGACTGCAGGTCTCAGACAGCCCCACCCCCACATGCAGATTTTTCACACTTTTTGGCTGAGTGGGGCCCTTTCAGCCCCTCCCTGGCAGCTTTGCCCAGAAGCAGAGAACAGACATTTGACCCCTGCTAACAGGATTTGTGGAGCTTGAGGGCAGGCTCACCCAACCCAGTTCCACCCAGACTCACTCCTCAATCTGCCCCCACTGAGGTAGAGAATAAGGACACACCTGGAAGTCCCACCACTACCTGAGGCACTAGAGTGCCTCTCCAGAGGAACGAGAGCTGGTTACAGGACCCAAAAACAACACTGCAGCCTGCTCCTCCCAGCAAGCACCACCTACTGACAGGGAGGTCATTCTGCAAACCCCTTTACTACATCTACTGACTCATCATAAAGGGTGTGGTCGAATCTCACCCACAAACACCACCTACTGGCTCAGAGACTAAACAAGGCGTGTCATTATTCAAAAGAAAATCTAAAGGTAAGAAGCAATAGCTGATCTGGATGGGAAGGAATCAGTGAAAGAACTCTGGAAGTATGAAGAATCAAATAGAAAGCACATCTCCAAAGGGGAACACCAGCTCTAGCAATGGACATCAACCAAATTCAGAACACTAAAATGACAGAAGAAGAATTTTAAACATGGATTGTAGGAAAACTCAATGATATGCAAGAAAAAATGGATAACCAACACAAAGAAACCACCAAAAAAAAAAAAAAAAGAATCCAGGACTTGGAAAAAATTCACTAAAGAAATTGAAATATTAAAGAAAAATCAAACTGAACTTCTGGAAATGAAGAATTCATTCAAGGAATTACAAAACACAGTGAAAAGCCTCAAGAACAGGGTAGATCAAACAGAAGAAAGAATCTCAGGGATTGAAGATAACATCTTTCAGTTAAATAAGCCAGTCACAGAGATAGAACAGAGAAATAAGAGAAAAGAGCAAAGCCTACAAGTAATGTGGGATTTTGTGAAGAAGCCTAATGTGAAATCATAGGCATCCCTGAGGGTGAAGAATAAAATACACAAGAGTTGGATAAGCTGTTTGATGATCTAATAGAGGAAAATTTCACAGGCCTTGCTAAAAATCTAGATATCCAGGTACAAGAAGCTCAAAGGACTCCTGGGAGAGTCATTGCAAACAGGAAGACACCACAACACACAGTCATCAGACTGACCAAAATAACCAACAAAGAGGCCCTCCTACGAGATGTAAGGTGAAAGAAGCAGGTAACCTATAAAGGAAAACCCATCCAAATAACAGCAGACTTCTCAACTGAAACCTTACAAGCAAGAAGAGACTGGGGCCCCATTCTCACTCTTCTCAAACAGAATAATGCCCAGCCTAGAATCTTGTACCCTGCAAAACTAAGTTTTGTATATGAAGGAGAAATAAAGACCTTCTTAGATAAGCAAAGACTGAGGAAATTTACCAAGACAAGACCTGCCCCCCAGGAAATATTCCAAACAGTGTTACACATGGATCAGCACAATAAACACTCACAAATGTAAAATTACCCAAAAACTAAAGGTCAAAGGCCAGATACCACAATGGCTCAAGAGAGAAAACAAAGCAACAAGGTTCAACTCAACAGGATGAACAGAAATATGCCCCACTTATCAATTCTCTCAATAAATGTGAATAGCTTGAACTGCCCACTAAAGAGACACAGGCTGGCCGAATGGATGAATATATACAAGCCAAGTACCTTTTGTCTTTAGGAAATACATCTAACCCACAAGGATGCATTCAGACTCAAGGTGAAGGGATGGAAAACAATATTTCAAGCAAACAGAAGCCAAAAGAAAGCTAGCTGGCGTGGCAGTTCCGATTTCAGATAACTTAGTCTTCAAATCAACAAAAGAAATGAAAGACAAAGAGAGTCACTATATAATAGTGAAGGGTATAGTTCAACAAGAAGACATAACAATTCTAAATATTTATGCACCTAACTCAGGTGCACCCAGATTCATAAAGCATATCCTACTTGATCTAAACAAAATGATAAACAGCAACACCATAATACCCAGAGACTTCAACACCACTCTGACAGAACAGGACAGATCTTTCAAAACAGAAAATTAACAAAGCAACAATGGACTTAAATAGAACTCTAGAACAAATGGGCCTGACTGACATTTACAGAACATTCTACCCAAAAACCACCAAATATACATTTTTCTCATCAGCTCATGGGACATTCTCTAAGATTGACTATATCCTAGGCCACAAAGCATGTCTCAAAAAATTTTTTAAAAATAGAAATTATACCATGCATCTTCTCAGACCATAAAATTAGAAATCAACTCCAACAGAAACTCTCATCTCTACAAAAAGTCATGGAAACGAAACAACCTTCTGCTGAATGATTATTTCATTAAGGAGGAAATCAAGATGGAAATCAAAAGATTTTTTGAACTAAATGACAAAGGAGACAAAAGTTAACAAAATCTGTGAGACACAGCTAAAGCAGTCCTGAGAGGAAAATTTATATCCATATATGCCTACATCCAAAAGACAGGAAGATCACAGATCAACAATCTAATGAATTGTCTCAAAGAACTGGAAAAGGATGAGCAAACTGACCTCAAACCCAGCAGAAGAAAAGAAATAACAAAGATCAGGGCATAACTAAATGAAATTGATAACAAAAAAATATGCGGAAGATTAATAAAACAAAAGGTTGGATCTTTGAAAAAATAAACAAAATTGACATGCCTCTGGCTAGATTAATGAGAAGAAGAATAGAAAGAACTCTAATAAGCTCAATCAGGAATGAAAAAGGAGAACTCTAATAAGCTTGATCAGGAATTACAACTGATGCCACAGAAATACAAAATATCACCTATGAATACTATAAAAACCTCTGCACATAAACTGGAAAATGCAGAGGAAATGGACAAATTCTTAGAAACACATAGCCTGCCTGGGCTCAATCAGGAAGAAATAGAATAGAATGTTATATCAATCTACCCTTCCACCAACCGTGTATGAATAGAATGTATGTTTCCACATATTTTTACCAATAATGTTTTTAAGTTTTTAAATCTTTGCTAACCTCAGTGATGAAAAATAGTATTCCATTGCAGTTTTAATTTGCATGTCTCTTATCACTAATAAAATTTATAATGTTTATCTTTTCATTTGTTTAAAAGCTATATGTAACTCCTTTATGCATAGTTAATATTCTTTGCCCATTCTTATGTATTTGTTTTCTTATTGTTATATAGGGACTCTTTACATGAGATACATTTCAAATTTTCCTCATTTGAGTTTTGTGTTTAGATTTTGTTCATGTTTTTTGACATGGAGAATTCAAAAATGTTTGTATGATTGTATTTAACAGTCTTTTCTAACCTGGCTTATATGTTTTTATGTCATATGTAAAAAGATCTTCCCCAGTTTAAGATTATATTTTAATCCTCCAACCTTTTGATTATTGTGATGTGTGGATCAAGGCAGGGATCCATCTTTATTTTTTTCCCCACAGACCTGAAAGGCCACCACAAAGGATGCTTGTAGTCACAGCCACAGATGATGAGGTGTTTCAAAGAGCCCGGGCTGAGCGGTAAGGAGAAACAGGGACATCGGCCTTAAAAGGCCAGACCTGAGCTGAGTCTCGAAGAATATGTAGGAGTTAGCCACAAAAATAAGGGCTGGAGAATTCAAAGTCATTCAGTAGCGGCTAAAGATTAGAGTTTGAGGGAAGGAATGGCAAGAGACAAGTCTCAGGTGATAAGCAGGATGGACCTGGAAGCCCTGCTTAGAAATCTGAACTTTATTTTGTAAATGAAGCGGGTGCCACTGAAGGATTTCTTTTTTAAAGGGAGAGAAGGTAACATGCTCAGATTTGCATTTTAGAATGATTATTCTGGCCCCAGGCTCACATGTGGGGCAGCTCCTTCTCTGTGAGGACGAGCATCATGCGCTAGGGAGAACAGGAAGTCTTAGGGTGTTAAAAAAAATGATGACCTTCCAGCAGGAGAGTCTCTCCTCTAAGAAATGGCAAGTGAGCCAGATGTAATCCCAGCTACTTGGGAGGCTAAGGTGGGAGAATCATTTGAGCCCAGGAGTTTGAAACCAGCCTGGGCAACATAGCAAGACCCCATTAAAAATGTGTTTAAAAAAAAGAAAGAAAGATCATTCTGGTAGCAGTATGGAAAATAGATTGGAATAGAGCAAACCTGAAGCCAGCAGAGCCCATTTAAGCAAAAGCTAGTTCCTTGTGAAGCTCACCTGCCTCACATCTCTTGGCTAATAAGTGGCTGGACTGGTCCTGAAACTAAGTAATCTACTTTTAATTATTTCTCCATAGTTTGGACAAAAACAGCAGATGATGTTCCAGAAAAGGAGAAAAGCTGTCAATGAGTGATTTTAAGTCTGACTCTAGTGTACTTGACTCTAGTGTAAGCTCATCTGAAACCTGAGTGTACAGCAATTGCTAAGTCAGTTCAATTATAGGATCTCATGGTTGGAAGGAAGCCCAGAGGTCTCTCTCCCACCCAGGGCAGGAATCCCTTCCAAAACACACCCAACAGATGGCCCTTTTGAACACTCTTCACCTTCAAACGGGAGTTCACAGGCCTCATGTTCCTCTGTTGGTCAGATCTAAACTTAGAAAGTTCTTTCTCATGTTGAGCCAAATTCTTTCTCCCTGTAACTTTTAGCCATCCATCAACAATGTCTTCTCCTGAGTCTTCTTTCCTCAAGAAAAAACCATTAACCATAGAGATAGTAGGTATTAAGAAATGCTATCATAGGGCCATGATAAAAATTATAATGTTTAAAATATGCCAGTGGTTATTATACAGCAATGTGAAGGTACTTACTAACACTGAACACTTAAAAATGGTCATAATGATAAATTTTATACATATTTTACCACAATTAAAAATTTTAAAAACACTTTTAAAATATGATAGCAATAATACACTGACCCGTTAGAATAACATGGCGTTATGTTTTGAACTTCAAATGTTTGTGGCTCTTCAGAATGACATAGAATTTTTATTTCGCCTCCTTCAAACTCATTCTTGTTTCCATTTCATAACATTTCCATAGTTTACTCCCATCCTCTGTCTTTCAGCCAGGGTCTCAATTTATCTTTGAAAGCCAGGTTCTTTTCTCTTTGGCTCCCTCTAAATCTTGATGGTTCATTGGATCCTATGAATTTGCTTTTTTTAAAAAAACAAAATCCAAATTAATCATTAGCTCAGTTATTTCAGGGCAAAACTTATGGTATTTTGAACCTAATAGTCCCATGTTGCTGTAACACAGTTCTGCAGGAGGAAAGATTTAAAAAATACTTTCATTCCAAAATCTTAAGAACTTAATCTTTGCAGGAGGAACTTGAAGGTAAATCCGAGAGAACACTTCTAGCACAAAAGAACCAATGATAATAGTGAAGGTTTTAACTGGCTCATCTTGTCACCCCATTAACCAGTTACCTGGTTGTAAGACTAGCTTCTTTTATGTGACTTTAAAATTTTTGGTTAACTATAAAATTTTCTTGCCAAAGAGTTAACCTGAGTTTTCCTGTGCGGGCAAAATCAGTGGTGACATCTGCTCATCAAACAGAGCAACCCTTGATGTGCCGCCGCTCCTCCGGCAGTTGGGGCCTGAGCCTGTGGGACGGCTGCGTGCCCTGGCCATTCTCAGCCTCATTAGTTCTGTGGCAGCTGCTGAAGCCACAGCCTCAGGGATGCTTGTTTGTCATTTATAGTGACAGATAATTTGACTGGAATGGGATCAACCAGCAGACATCTGACATAGAAACTGACCCTAATTTGGCAGAGTATGTCTAAAATTGAAAACTTTACATGCAGAAATGTAACAATCTCTTCAATGTTGAATGAAGTTTCCTATGAAAAATACCAATTATTTTATTTGACATAATAGTTTGCTTATTCCTTTTTCAGTTTTCTTTCCCTTTTTAAAACTATTGTACGTACCTAGGAGAAATGAATGCGATTTTCTGTAAAGATTTTCCTTTCCAAAATGTTTATAATATTCTTAGTAAGCCCCTTGATTCTTTCTGAAACCATGGTCTTAGGATATACCACAAGATATATCCTTGTATATCTTCCCTGTAAGATCTTTGTAAGTGGTGTGTTTTTAAAATATTGTTTGAAAATGACTTTCAGCTTCTGATAATGGCAGAGCAGCTTGGTTGGACTAATCCTTTTATAAACAATAGTTATAAAACCTGGACAAAATGTTAAAAAAAAAAAAAAATGAACAATTTGAATACAGTGAAGACCTAGCAAAAGCAAACAAAGTGGAGAGAGGTTCACCCTTAAACACAGAATGTATGCCTTGTGAGATACAGCTTCTTATCTGAGTGTACTCACTAATCCACTGTCTTTGGTTGCCAAGGGATCAGGCTGGCAGACTGGGCAGAAATAAGAGGAAAACCCTGGAAGGGAATTATTACTGCAGATGGTGTGAGACCCAAAATCTGTTTAAAAGATCCACCCAACTCCTTGACTGATGGATGGAAGGAAGGAAGGAAGGAGAAAGAAAGAGAGATAAAGAAAAGAAAAGAAGAGAAGGAAGAGAGGGAGAGAGAGAGAGAGAGGAAGGGAGGGAAGAAAGAAATAAAGAAAGAAAAGAAAGGAAGGAAAGAAAGAAAGAGTGGGAAAAAAGAAAAAGCTGCAGCTGGAAGCTGAACCGAGCAGAGAGCTAGCCTGCTGCTGACTTCAGGGAGACAGAGCTTGAGTCTAGCCAAGTTAAAAAGGTTAATCTTTAAAGGAACATAATGGAATCCAGAGTCTCTACATTGTAGCTTTCATTATAACCAATTAAAAATCACAGAGCATGGAAAGTAACAGGAAAATGTGACCCATATTCAGGGGAAAAGAGGAACACAGAGATGACCTAGATGTTTTTGCAATATATAGACAAGACTTTAAGGCAAGTATTATATATATGTTCAAAGACTTAGGAAAAATTTGATCATAGTGAATAAACCTGATGGAGAAATAGAAACTATTAAAACAGAAGCAAAGGCCAGAAGCACTGGCTCACACCTGTAATCCCAGCACTTTGGAAGGCCAAGGCTGGGAGATCACATGAGTCCAGGAGTTCAAGTTCACAGTGAGCTATAATGATACCACTGCACCACAGCCTAGGCAACAGAGCAAGACCCTGTCTCTACAAAAAAAAAAATCAAATGGAAATTTTAGACTTGAAAAGTATAATAACTGAAATGAAAAATTCATTGGATGCTCTTAACCAGGCATCCTCAAACTATGGCCCGTGGGCCACATGTGGCCCGAGGACATTTATCCAGCCTGCAGGGTATTTTTGCCGCCGATACCTGTCCTGCTTAGCAGCCGACTCGTCCCGGGCCCACAGTGCACACTCTCCAACAGTCTGAGGGACAGTGAACTGGCCCCCTGTTTAAAAAGTTTGAGGACCCCTGCTCTTAACATTTTTGAGGCAGCTGGAGAAAGAGTGAATTTGAAGACAGATCAATATAGATTACTCAATCTGCAGGAGATAGATAAACGTTCTAATCATTTGTGAATTAATCAAAACATTCATTTTAAAAATCCATGATTTATTTCACAAAGGAAATTAGAAAATATTTTGAATGCAATTGTAACTAAAATACAAGATATCAAAGCTTGTGTGATACAGATATAGGAGTGTTCAGAGGACATTTTGCACTTTTAGGTGCTTACATTAGAAATGAAGAAAAACTTAAAATCAACCATCTGTCCATCAGTTGATGACTAGGAACATAAAATTTGATGATATATTCATACAATGAAATATTATTCAACAATAAAAATGAATGAAGTGTTGACACATGCCACAGCGTGGACAAAGCTTGTAAACATTATGCTAAATGAAAGAAGTCAGACACAAAAGACCACATATTGTGATTCCATTTGTAGGTAATGTCCAGAATAAGCAAATCTATAGAGACAGAAATTGGATTAGTGGTTGATTACAGGTGTGAGGGGAAGAGCAAGGAGTAGAGTAAATGATAAAGGGTATAGGGTTTCTTTTGGGGTGATGAAAATGTTCTAAAATTTATTTGATGCTGGTTGTACAATGCTGTGAATATGCTTAAAACCATTGACTTGTACCTTGTAAATGGGCAAATCATATGGTATGTGAATTATATCTCAATAATGCTGTTACCCCCCAAAATTATCTAAATTTTCAACATAGGAAATTAGAAAGAAAGTAGGCAAATTAAACCCAAAGTAAGTAAAGATTAGGAAATAAAAAGATAAGAGCACAAGTCAATGAACTAGAAGATGAAAAATAAGAAAATACATGGGCATGGTGGCTCATGCCTGTAGTCCCAGCTACTTGGGAGGCTGAGGCAGGAGGATCACCTGAGCCCAGGAGTTCAAGGCTGCAGTGAGCTATATATAATCACACTCTGCACTCCAACCTGGGTGACAGAGTGAGACTCTGTCTCAAAAAAAAAAAAAAAAAAAAAAAAAAAAAAAAAAAAAAGAAAGTTGCTTCTCTGAAATGATTAATGAAAGTGATAAACACCTAGCAAGACTAATAAAGAAAAAAGAGAAAATAAAAATTACCAATATCAGGAATGATATAAAAGATATCAGTTCAAGTCCTACAGACATTGCGGTGGTTGCATGACTGCATATATATATCAAAACTCATTAAACTGCATAGCTAAAATTGGTGAATTTGATTATATGCAAATTATAGCACTATAAAGCTATAAAAGAATCAACCAGTGTAAACCACTTGAATAATAGAATAAAGAAGAAAAACCAGATGGTTATATCAGTTAATGCCTATTCTCCAGACATCAAGATCGACTCTCTATCTGTGGTTTAATTGGTTTCTTTCTGGTCTAAGTGTCTGTCTCAATCACAGATTGGTAAGAATGCCCCTGCATGTCTCTGTGACAGGACAGTGTACATCTTTCAAAGGCCAAGTTATCATCTCTCATCAAGGGATAGCTTGATCTGTAATGACCACCTCAGCCCTGCCTTTGCCCAATTTCTTAGTCACTTAACAAGGCCCAGATGAAACTCAAAATTTTCTCGTTCTGGCCTTTTCTGTCTCAGCAGGATTCTAAGATCTAGTCAATGACTAACAGCTACTGCAGCTTGTTGACCTTGTTACAACAAAATCTATACTATGAGCACGGGTCATTCCATTCAGGGGTTTCTTTTCCCTCCTGCAGTGGTTATGTGTTATAACAAAACGAAGGTCGGAACCCGATTGATTGTGTGACCGGGTGCATATCCAGGAAGGATCAAATAGGCACAGACTGGGACCGGGGCACCTCGCCTCAGGTCCATGACAAAGGACAAGAAAAGCCTGTGATTGTCTTTAAAACCACAAGCAGAAGACACAGTTAGTTCTTACCTAACAAAGGGAAGGAAGGTAAAAATAAGTTTCCTTTACTCCTGTGTTCCCACACTACTGAAAACCATAAAAGGAAGGCTTCTTTATGATTCTTCAATGTTCTATGAGTGGATAATGCTGCTTTGTGTCTCTGCATTACTCTAAACTTACTCTGAGCAATATTCCCCTCTACCAAATTCTGGTGTCAGCAATATTAGGGCTTCTGGGAAGAATCTTGAGGTAGGAAAGAGAAATGTTTCCATGTTTAAGAGAACGGACTTGGTGTCAGCCTAGGTTCCAATCTCAGTTTTGCTGATAATTATGCATGTGGCCTTGGGCAAGCTATCTAGCCTTCAGTTTCTTCATCTCAAGGATGGGCATAATAATATTACCTACTTCATAGGGTAGCCAGAAGAATTACATAAAATAATTATTGTCTAGGGCATTTGACAGTGTCCAACAAAGAGTGAAAGAACTCATAATACCATTTATTTCTTCCTGTTGACATATATTTTCTGCTAGGGAAATTGGTACTCTGGTAAGTTGCAGGTGGGAATATAAATTGGTACAGACTTTTTGGAGGGTAATTTCATAGTTTCTGTTAAAATTTTTAAATCTCACGGACTTCAATCCTGCAGTTCCACTTTTAGGGTCTTCATTAAGGTATTCGTGTGTGTACATTTAAGTCTGAAAACTTGAATTTGGTGCACTAATCAGCCTTATCAAACACACCTATAGGCACCATTTTCCCTGTGTCCTGCCCCGTGTCAGTGTGAGCTGACAGAGCGCCAGCTCTATTAGAGCATCATTAACAGGCTCCTCACGCTTCCCAGAGAGTCAGTCATAGTTCCCGGCTATTTTAGAAATGGATGTTACATAAGCCTTAGAGTTGCAGATTTTAGAATAAAAAATATCTTAGAAATAATATAGTTTAACTAGCTCCTCTCATAGATGAGAACATTGCAGGCCCACCAAGGTACAGTAACAACCCCCGGTCACCCAACTAGAAGACAGTAGACCCCAAGTACAAATTGGTGCTAAAGACAAGTTTATGTTCTCCAAACCCAACTGTGTCCTTTCTACATCCCCAAACATCATTCTTCCTTATTTTCAGTATGGCAGGCATGGCTAGTTGTTTACCCAATATCAATTCTCCATTTTTTCCTTCCTAAAGGTTAAAAATATTAACCTACCCAGACTTTCCTGCAGCCAGACCTAGTTCTGGCCAGTGGAATTCTACTGGGCTGGGGCTTTCAGGGAAGCTATTGTTTTCCTGATTTGCAAGGAGAAGGATATAGCTGGCAGGCCATTCTTTCCCCTTCTCTGTGCTTTCCTCTTGAAATTGAGACATGATATCTGCAGTGTCAGCAGCCATACCATCCCCATGATGACAAAGCCACACACATAGGACGGAAGGGAAGGAGTACAGGCATCCAGGACAGTGATGACATTGCAGGGCCCTTGCGTCAACCTTGGACTAGCTACCTCTTGTCATTTCTTGTTATGGCAGGAAGAAAAGTTCCTTTTGGTTAAGCCACTGTGATCCTATTTTCACTTTCCCTTTGTTTCCCAAGGAGGATAGAGGCTGTGGGGTATACACTCTGCCATATCTAAGTTCCTGTTGCCTTGTTCATCCCTGTCTCAGAGGAGGAAGGCACCATCCTTTTCCCCCAATGTAGACATTTCCATCTCTTTCTGTTTCTTTCCATTTCCTTCCTTTACTTAAGTTTCCCTATCTCTGCAAAACCCTACTCCTCACTCTAAAAACATCTTTTAATTTTGCCTTCAATTTTCATTCCCTTATAAAATACCATTCTTTTGCTTCACCTGACATCCAAAAGTCTTAGGAAAAGAGATGCTAGAAGGTGCCCCCTCCACTGTGAGAAATGAATGAGGAATGTCCCGATCCCATGGCCACTTTCACTACTCAATCTAGCTGAACCTTTATAGCTTTGACATTGCTGACCAGCCTTTCTCCTCTGGACTCTGACCCTCTTAACTTTGTGACATCATTTTCTCCTACCTTTCTGACCCAAGTTCCAACTGAGGCTCCTTCTCTAGCTCCTCTCTCTCTCTCTTTTTCTTCCTAAGGAAGGGTCTTACTCTGTCATCCAGGCTAGAGTGCAGTGGTGTCATCATAGCTCACTGCAGTCTCCAACCCCAGGACTCAAGCGATCCTTCTTCCTCAACCTCCTGAGTAGCTGGGACTACAGGCATGTGCCACCACACTCAGCTAATTTTTCTATTTTTTTTTTGTAAAGATGGGGTGTCACTATGTTGCCCAGGCTGGTCTTGAATTCCTGGCCTCAAGAAATCCTCCTGCTTTGGCCTCCCAAAGTGCTGAGATTACAGGCGTGAGCCACCATGCTCAGGCTCCTCTTTAGCTGTTTGCCCTTAGGTGCTGGAGTCCTTAGGTGTCCTCCTCATCTTCTCATTCCATGCCTCTTTTGGGGAAGCTTCTTTCACTCCTGTGGCTTCAGATACCTTGTATTTGCTAATTTTCTCAAAAACTGTTTATGTATCCCCTAGGATTTTTTTTCCCGTGAGTTTCAGATTAATATTTTTTAATCACCTTCTACACACTCTCCAACTTCAAACTCAACATGTCCAAAGCCAAAGCCACAATCTCCAGTCCTCAACCAAACCTGCTACTGTTGCACTTCACTTCTCAGTAAGGTGTATCATCCTAGATCGGAGCATCCAAACCGCTGTAATCAACACACACGTTCCTAAAAATTGGTGTGTTGTACAAAATTGATCAACACAAATTACCCAGCTTATAGGAAAAATGGATGTGACACTTAAAAGCTTCACCAGTGACACTAAGACAGAAAGTTGTGGCACCTTTCTGTGTGGATGGGTGTGGCTCATGACACCCATGGTGAACTGAGGTAGCTGGTAGATGCTTGAGGTGGGTGCACATGCGTGTGTTTTGTGTATTCTCAGGCTGTGTGCAGTTTTCTACATTCACCTAGTGTTTCCTGAAGGATGAATGTGTGCATAAGTAATCCTTAAGTTCACATCATGCTCAAATTTTTCCATAATATATCAGTAGGATTGGAACTAATTTGTAATTTCAAAACAAGGATTATAATTGAATTGACTGTATCTTGGAAAACTCTATCTTTTCAGCCACAACAGGCACTTGGCCACTAATTCTCATGAATTTTGCTCCAATGCACGTGTTTCTTGCGCTCCATCCCTGCCATTGCTGCTCCATTCCATATGCTCATCACCTCCCTTCCGTGCAATTGCAACAGCCCCTCCCACTACTGTGCCTCGTCTTGCCCATTGGTCAGGCTTTTGGGAACTGCCACACCCAGTCATATCCCTGGACCAACACCGGTCCGTGAGGCCTTCTATTATTTGATCAGACTATGAGCCATGATTCCTGAGCCATTTGCTCATCGTAAGATGGGCAAGGTGCCTTCTAATAGGGTTGTTGTGAGGATTAAAGGAGGGAATCTGTGGAAACCATCTGCATGGATTCCAGCACAGAGTAGACATTCAGTAAACTGTTACTCTTGTTCCTCTTTCGTATTTCTCAACTTAAAAATATAATTTAATGCCGGGCACTGTGGCTCACATCTGTAATCCTAGCACTCTGGGAGGCTGAGTGGGGAGGATTGTTTGAGCTCAGGAGTTCAAGACCAGCTTGAGCAAGAGCAAGACCCCATCTCTACAAAAAATAGAAAAATTAGCCAGGCATGGTGGCGTGCACCTGTAGTTCCAGCTACTTGGGAGACTGAGACAGGAGGATTGCTTGAACTCAGGAGTTTGAGGTTGCAGTGAGCTATGATGACACCACTGCACTCCAACCTGGGTGACAGAGCAAGACTCTGTCTCAAAAAAAAAATTTTAAATATGCATAGTGACTCTACATTTCCTGTAGGATTAAGCCAAATCATTTGAGAAGGGCTTATAAGATCCTCTCAGTCTGGATCTGGCATGGTTTTCAGCCTGTTTTTTATCCCCAGCCCAGCCCCTACATCACCTTGTTTTTGACACTTCCCGCTATTCCCTCCCTCCCTTACGCAAGGTGGTGGGGAAACCTTTGGTGCTCCCTCTGAACTCCCATCATGCAATGGACTTGCGCTCTTGTATAGCATCTCCCCAATCCTACGTAGTAGACACTGTTACCCACCAATCACCTGCCCTCGCCCCATTTTCCTTTACTAACAAAATTCACTTTTTTTCAACTGTTCACTCCTCCTGCATGAGACCCAGGGATGGTGACACCATTCCCAACACTAGCAGCAGATCCTGACTAGTCTGAACCAATCAAGTTATCTCCTTCCCCTTTCCAGTGATACCTTTTGGAATGGACATGTGACCCAATTCTGGGCAATATGTCTGCTGGAGAACTTCTGAGAAAAGTTTCCTTTCTTCTAAGAAAGAGCTATAGGAAGAAATGGTTCTATTTCTTCCTTTGGATGTTGTGATGTCTGATGTGATGGCCGCAACTGCTGCGGCCCTCTTACCTCCGGCCTGTATTGGCTGCTTAATGCACATAGAGCAGGGCCAATCCAAGAATATTAGAGAGAAGAGGAATTGGAACTATATGTAGGGCATGTGACACCTGCCCTACCTCCAAACTATTTTATATTTGAAATAATAAATAGCTTATTGTTCAAGCCACCTTGAGTTAGGTTATTTGTCACTTGCAGTGGAAAACTGGCATTAGAGTTATTTATGAGTCTCATTCTCTGGTGATGTTGAGAACCTCAAAGGAATTTAATTTTATATTCCTAGTACTAGGAAGTGCATGGCACATACTGAATGCTCAGCAAACTTGTTGAATGGGTAGATGGATGAATAGATGGATGGATGAATAGATGGATGGATGGATGGATGGATGGATGAACATCCTTGCATCCTGCCTATTATGCTTTCTGGTATCTGTCTCTTCAAATATCCTGTCAACCATTCAATCTTAGCATTAGATAAAAGATCAAGGGAAGGCAGGGTATCTAGGCAAGTGGTCCAGAAAACCATAGAATAGAAAAGCAGCCAAGAATGTTATCCTGGGAGTGCCTCAGGGTAGCAAGGGAAATAACTCGATCCTTTCCTGGGGACTTTGTTGTGGGGGTGGGGAGTGGGGGATTTTTATATTGGCTACCCACCCTCCTCCTCCAGCTTCAACTTCCCCTTTCACCAGAGCTTTGAAAATCCAAAGACCTAACACCAACACGTCAAGCACATTTGTATATTTCACAGGTGAAGGAAGGGGTGGAAAGCCACTAAACCAATGAGATCTGTAGGTATAGTTTTTGGATGAGCTAGCCAGATATGAAGAGAGAACATAATCATGGTATCTACTGCTATGGTTTGAATGTGTCCCCTCCAAAAATTCAGGTGTGATCAATGTGATAGTATTAAGAGGTGGGGCCTTTATGAGGTGATTAGGAAATGAAGGATTCTCCCATGTGAATAGGATGGGTAATTAGCCCCTTATAAAAGGGGCTTCAAGTAGCATTCAGCTAGTTTGCTCTTCCACCTTCTACCATGTGAGGACATGACATGGTGTTCCTCCCCTCCAAAAGATACAGCCCTCATGAGACAACTGAACCTGCCGGTGCCTTGATCTTGGACTTCTTGGTCTCCAGAACTGTGAGAAATAAATTTCTGTTGATTGTCAATTACCCAGTCTCAAATATTCTGTTATAGCAACATAAAATGGACTAAGACACTTACTTCTATAGTGTAGTTGCTACACACTAGGCATCCTCTCAATTTGCCTGTGTCATCTCATTCAGTCCTCACCACTATCCAGTGAGATAGGAACTATGATTTCCCCCCACTTAACAGGTGGGGAAATTAGAGCTTTGAGCTTAGATAACTTATCCAAAGCCAATAAGTGGTGGACCTAACTCCAGGGCACAGCTATATACTAATCAGAGAAACAAATGCAGAGCTTCCCTCCAACTATCTTCTTTGGTAATTTATAAAGAAAAGACGTTTATTTAGCTCACAGCTCTGGAGGCTGGGAAGTCCAAGAGCATAGTGCCAGCGTCTGATGAGGACCTTCTTGCTGCATCATAACATGGCAGAGGGTGTCACATGATAAAAGGTAAGAGCAAGAAAGCCAGAAAGAGCTTGCTTTTCTAACAAAGCCACTCCCATTATAGTGACACTAATCCACTATCCATTCATGGAGGCAGAGAAATTAAATTTCCAATGCACAAACTTTTGGGGGAAACATTTAAACAATAGCAAATATCAATTGGTTAGAAATCCATTTTGCTTGGTTTTTGAACTAGAATTTATTGAGTGGCTACTAACATGTTTGACCCTTTATATGCCTACCTCATTTATTCTTGGGACGTAGGTGCTATCTGCTGAGAACATGGTGACCCAGAGAGGTGTAGAAACCATACCAGTAACACCCAGCTAGTAAGTGACAGAGATCTAATATGAACCCTGGTCCACGTAAATCCAAGGTTCTTTCCAGTGTCACATAGCTGCTTCCATTCTCAACTCTGCCAAGAACCTTAAGAAGATAAGCTATACATAGGAAGATATCTGTATACTTAATCCAACTAGCAAGGTCAGCATTTTGTAACAAAATTGGATGACTTACATTCCCAACCAACTGAAAGGTCAACCAACCCGTCACTAAAGGGCCTGAAGCCAGGGTCAAATTTTCCCTGCAGACAGTGGTACACTGTAAACCAGTTCTCTGGTTTTAAGTATCTCCTCTACTACTCATCCCTTAAGTTTCAGCTAAAAGCCACTTTCTCCGGGAAGCCTTCCCTGGATCCTCAGACTAGATCAGATCCTCCTGTTACAGATTTCCAAAACATCTGGGCTTCTGTTTCTAATTACCCATTACCTGCCTTCCCCACTAGGCTGTCAGCTTTCTCGCTACTGATCATGAGAGATGGCATCTCCATACAGCAGCCAGAGTGGTCCTTCTAAAAGGTAAGTCAACTTTTATCACTCCTCTGTTCGAAACTTTGAAAGTCTGTACTGGGCCTATACAGCCCTACAAAGTCTGATCTCAAAGTAGTTCTCTCTTCTACCACTCTCCTCCTCTCTTACTCTGCTGTAGCCAAACTGGCTCCCTTGCTTTTCCTTGAATATGACAAACATAGTCCTGCCTCAGGACCTTTGCACATGCTGTTTCCTCTGCTGGTAAACCACAAGGCTCACTTTCTTACTTTCTTCAGGTCTATGTTTAAATGTTACCTTTTCAGAAAGGGCTTCACTGCCCACCTTATCTAACCAAACCCCTATCCCATTAGTATCTCCCCCCTTTGTCCCGCTTTATTTTCCTTCAAATCTCTTATTACCACATGGCAAACTATATATTAATTGGTTCATTGCTTTAGCACCTGTCTCTCTTGCTTTAGCAGGTGTGCCCTCTGAGGCCAGGAACTTCATCTATTTCAATTGCTGTTATTCCCCTACTACACAGAACAGTACCTGGCTTCATAGTACTTCCCTGCTAAGAATATATTCAATTCCTGGGAAGATTTGTGGAAGAATCTTGAAATGGCTCTAGCACATTGCTTCTTATTTTTAGGACCATTGCCCCCAGGTGATACATTTTACTTGTATTTTCTGGTAATATCTTTCTAGCATTGGTCATTCTACTTTTTTCACTAATTCACCTTTTTGAGGAGAAAATAGTCCCCTGGGCTGTAGTGCTAGTGCTTGTAATGCACAGTTTGCAGCAGCTTTTGAGAAGAGGAAATGGAAGGGTTTGAGGAGCCTGCAAAATGTGCCTGCGTTTTGTCACACGCTGAGGAAACATAAAGGTATTTTAACACCAAAGGTCAGAGGCACCAGTTCTTTCATCTTCTTTGCAGAAGAAATTATTTTTAGTTTAAAGAACATACCCGGGTAATTTCCATTGATAAACAAATGGAATTTGAAAGCAAATGCATGAACATGCCCGTATTTGCTTGGTACAAGCCAATATAAAGAAAGTTTTTCTTTGTTCTTTCTTGTCTTAAGTAAAGGATAGCATTGGGGGCCAAGGGGTAGTTTTCTGGGATTCCTGGCACTTGGAAATGACTCCAGGTGATATAGATCAGCCTTGGGGGTGTGTATGTGGTGGTGGTGGTGGGGTCACACATCTGAGAATGGGAGAAGTGGGGCAGCCGATTCCTAACATCTCCATGAGAAATGCCACCTCCTTGTTAGGGCCCACGTCCCACCACAGCAGCAGGGATGTTTCACGGGCTGTCTCCACTCCGCCCTGTCTTTGGATC
The DNA here is from genome assembly GCA_008086735.1 of Cheirogaleus medius. Classification (NCBI taxonomy): domain Eukaryota; kingdom Metazoa; phylum Chordata; class Mammalia; order Primates; family Cheirogaleidae; genus Cheirogaleus; species Cheirogaleus medius. The sequence continues at coordinate 26,273,005 of VBSM01001979.1, read as the reverse complement.
TGCCCCAACTGGCTGCTTCTGCTTGGAGTTCTTTGACTTCCTCGGAGTTCTGCTTCATATTGTAAAAGGACAAGCCCGTGCCTCTGTATAAGCTGGTGATTAAGTGCGTAGGCTGTAGAGCTAGAGGGCTTGGTTCTAGTCCTGGCTCTATGATGTACCAGCTTTCTGATATGGGGCAAATTATTTAACCTCTTTTTGCCTCAGTGCTCTCACTTGTAAAATGGGAAAATGATAGTACCCAACTTTTAAGACTGTTGTGAGGATGAAGTGAAGGTTGAAAACAAGAGTTTGGCGCATAGTAAACACTCAGTGTTAGCTAGTATTATTATCCTCTTAGGGAGTTGGGATGCTTTCAGCTATATGTAATAAAAAGTAGAAGTAGAAGTGATTTAAATAAGTAGTTTCCAAATTTTTTTGATCACTTTTCCTACTGCAAAAAAATTTTTGAGTAGACTCTCTAGGCATTTATTTTTAAATTATGTCCTTAAATTATTATACTAATATTTATATCCATAATAAAAATTTTAAGCTAAAAATTTAGAGAATGAGATACAATAATTATAAATAGAAGCTCTAATACCTTCTTTCTACAACAAAATAGATTAATGCATCATCTTGTGGACATTCTGTTTTGGAAACCAAGGGCTTAAACCAGTGGTTCTCAACCAGAGTTGATTTTACCCTTAAAAAGGACATTTGCAATGCCTGAAGACTTTTTGTTGTCATATCTGGGGTAGGGGATGCTACTGGCATGTAGTGGGGAGATGCCAGGGATACTGCTAAAAATCCTACAATGCATAGGACACCCCCCAACAACAAAGAATTATTCGATCCCAAATATCAACTGTATCAAGGTTGAGAGACCCTGGCTAAATTGTAAGGAAAAGGCTGGTATCTCACTTGATAAAAAGCCCTGAGATGAGGCATGCCAGGATTGGTTAATTCAGAGGCTCAGTGACCCGGTTGTTTCTCCCTTTCTTCTCTACCATTCCTAAGCATCTGTCTTGTCCTTGGCTCGTCCCCTTGTGGTCCCAAGATACTACAGCAGCTTCAAATATCACATCTACCTGCCCACTACACCAGCTAATGGCAGGGTAGGAGAGCTTCTTTCTGTGCAACTCTTAGTAGCAGCAACTTCCTAAAACCGCCTAGTCAGCCTCGATGCCCATCCCTACACCAGTCAGGGCTGGGAGTGAGACCAGTCGGGATTCGCCACCTGGAAGGGGCCCCTGCTGTTTGGAAGCACATGGATTTTCAGGAGAGCAGACAAGATCAGAGCTCCATGAGGGGAGAGAATGGTTTCTAGATAAGCAATATGGTTGGCCTGAGATCCCGTCCCACTTTTCTCTGAAAGATACATTCACTATGAGAACAGAACATCAATCTGAAGATAGCTGTTATAGGCTCTGAAGCCAGGGTTCAAATTCCAGCTGTGCTATTGATTACTGTGTGGCTTTGGGCAAATTATTTGGCATCTCTGTGCCTCAGTTCCCTCATATACCAAATGGGGGTAATAATAGACTTTACTTCCTGGGTTTGTGTAAAGGTTAAGAGTGAAAACATGTACAGCTCTTAGAACAGTGCTTGACACATAAGAAGGGCTCCATGGCTGATACCTGAGTTCTAATGGGGGTCAGGGTGGGCCCTGGACTTCCAGACTCCAAGGGTAGACTTGGGACAGACAACAAGGTTAGGACAGGCAGGGTCAGGACCCTGGAAGCCATCTGTGTGGTTCGTGTTACCTACTCCATGTGTCCCTGAGCAAGTTTCTTACCTAGAATCTTTTTCTGTTTACAAAATGATGGGTGACAATTGCCAAGACACCAGCTCAGAGGGTTGTCAGTGCGAGGATGAATCAGAGAGAGTGACAAGGGCCTTTTTGGCTGGTGCAGGGAATGACAGAGAGGCTTGGCATGGTGTGAATGCAGACCTTTGCCCTACACTGACTGTTTGTTTAGCCCATGTTTCGGGACCACAGCAGTACTGCCACACAATGATCTCAGGGACAATCAGCATGTCAGAGATGAATGACTCGCAGACTGCAACTAGGGTATGTACACTTTGCAGAGAAAAGAGAAAAAAATAGAAAACTGCCACACGTTATGCACCAATACCTATTCTCTACCATCTGAGGACTTCACCTGGAGTGATGGCAATGAAAACTGTGGCCTTACCCATTGGACAAAGTCTGGAAAATGTGTGTGTGTGTGTGTGTGTGTGTGTGTGTGAGAGAGAGAGAGAGAGAGAGAGAGAGAGAGAGAGACAAGAGGAGAACAAAAGCTAATGGGTTTCATGGGAAAATTCCATAAGTCTCATGAATAAAACAGACAAGTGCTGGCTGTCATTAAATGGTAGGGGCTGGTCACAGAGCAGAAAGTAGAGCCCAGAGTTTGCTACAATGCTAGCTGTATTCCTTCTTCTGACACACCCTTCCTAGAGTAGCCAGCCTCATGGCTTGACCTCGTGCAGGAGGAAGGGAAGAAACTCTAAGGTCAGAGCCCTCCAGAACTAAACCTGATGTTAAAGGGGAAGATAATATAGCTTAAGGATTCTTTCCTCTCGTGATTATATCTGGCTTTCATGAATATATTTTATTTGAAACCAAGAGGTCAAGGAAGTTAGCTGTGATCAGTGTTCCTTGTTCCAGGCAGTACCTGTTTTTTGCCCAGAACAATAAGCTTCTTAACTCAATAATTCAACCCTGCTGGTAGAACACTGCTGAGTATCCAATTAAGAAGGAAATTAGAATGAATCAGTTTAATATTTAAAAATACTATCTGTTAACTGATATATTAAAAGATGTCTGGAATGATATTAACCAAATTTTCATCATGGTTGTTTCTGGATTTAAGCAATTTAGGTGTATTACTTGTTCTTTGTACTTTTGGTTACTGCTTAAAAATAAGCACTAGTCTAATAAAAACATCCTTAACAGTTGGGGTTGAATCTTTTCTCTCTGCAACTCCTTTTTTATTCCATATCAAGAACTAGCATAAAATAGACTCTCTATAATTCCACCTCCACTCATTCATTAATTTATCGGCATCTACTGTGCTCTAGGTCATCAGTTTGGTATTAAGGATATAGAAATGAATAAATATTTGCCTTTTAGAAAACCACAATTTAGTAGGGAATACTAAGCACACAACAATAGCACATTCTGGAAAGTATGATTACATGATTTTGTGACTTTACATGTCTTAAAGTATTGCCTCAATTTCGAAAACACACCTTTCTTAAGTATCCACATATGAGCCAGTTCCTAGGCTAGGTGCTGGGGACAGAAACATATAATGTCCTTTGGATATTTTCTTACTAGGATACTCTCAGGGCTATCAAGGCAGCAAGACGAACTTCCCCCAAAGACTGCAGGACGGAGTTTGCAAGCTGGAACTCTCTTCACCGTCACCCTCCACTCAGTTGGTCTACCTGCAGGAAGCAGAAGCTGTTCTAAGAAGCCAGAAGTGATGAGTTCTGGCTCACAGATCAAAGAAAATGCAGGTGATAGGATGGGCAGCTGCATAAAGCGTAGTCAGGGCTCTCCAGCCACCGGGGAGGAAGTGACTAGGGCGTGGAGTCAGAGATTTTCTGCACAGTCCCACCCAGGAGGGCTCTCTTCAAACATGGACTCCACGTTGAGCTGACTCACTGGCTTCGCCCTCCCACAGTGTCAGAGTTGGCTCTTCCCTCTGCAGTCTGAGCAAATGAGGAGATTGCTTGTTTCAAGGTAGATTGTTGAAAACTTCTTTCATTTCTCATTTCTATTTCTAGGCATGTCACTGACTTGCTGAGTCATATTTGGCAAGCAGAATGTCTCTTTCCCCCCTGTTTTTCCATCTGGATAATATGATTTATAAAGAGCTCTAAGGCATTTTATTTGGAAAAAGATACAAACATGTAAAAATAATACTGTTGTTTACCAAAAGGCTTTTATCTGTATATAGCTCAATTAAAACATTATCTTATTGCAATAAAAATCATTTTTGTCTAATTTGTTCTTCACTGGGATGAAAGCTCTTGGAAAACAAGCACTACTTGTCCACCTATTTCTATTCCCAACACTCAGCATGGTAGGGGATAAGGAAGCCAGGCTTTCTCTACCTGGTCCTTGAACCCAATGGGAAGCCATGCCAGCAGGCAAACAGCCTTGAAATGTCAAGAAGTTTGAGGCTCTGCCTCTAAGGGAGAGGGGGGCATGGGCAATATACATAACCGTAATATTTGTACCCCCATAATATGCTGAAATAAAAAATAAATTTAAAAAAGAAGTTTTCTGGGAGTACTTGGGCATCTTTTGAGGTGTGCGTCTATAGCTCTCATCTGATCTTCAAAGGCACGATCCCCCAAAACATGATTAAAAATCATAAAGGAGGCCCTTCATATATATTTATTGAATAATTAACCGAAGAGTCGCTACTCTTCTTTCTCAGAGTTAACTACCAATTCTTGTCATTTCTCAGAGATGCTAGCATTCTGGAGGAAGCTACCTAATTTCACAGTTTCCATATTGTGCATGAAATACCAAATTCAAAGGGAAGAAATAAAAAGAAAAGGGAAAGTTGAATATTATGACCATCATACTGACACTGAAGTAAGACACGGGAAGACTATCACTGCATATTAATATCATACTCTTGCCCTAGCCAAATGGCAATATGCCTAGGTTATTAACTTTAATTTAATAACAATCAAACTATTGTAAAACTTTCAATATGGCCTCTTGCAAAGAGAAGATATGGAATAAATATTTGATGATGATGAGAAGGAAGCAAGATGAAATAAAAATAAGATACTGTAAACATGGTACAGTAGAAGCTTTGCCAGAACTTAATTTTGTCATAAATGTTTTAAGAATACTTTGGGGCTTGGGTTATAAATGTAACTTATAAATTGATAATCTTATAATTTTTTTAAAAAAATCAAAGGTATTGAAGAGAGCAACTAAAAGTATGCCAACTTTCCTAATTTTATGTAGCTTTATCTGTAGCTAAAAAAAAATCTGCTTCTCCCTAATAAATCAAAAGTACCTCAAGGTTGGACCCATGTTTTCTTTTCTGACTTCCAACATTTTATACTGAGTACAAGGCTTTATTTCCATTGGTGCTTCAGAAATATTATTACTGATAAATATGAATAAGTAGTTATGAATAAGTCATCAGAGCTGTTTCTCAAATGTGAGATCGTTCTATTTCCCAGTAATTTATTTAATTTCTGTAGTAGAGTAAATGACAGCCTATATGGAGTCTAGAAATAGAATCTTGTTTATTCAATACAGAGGGAGATGTGCTACACCTATTTCCTGGTTTTGGAACATGAAGAAGTCACTCACTCAATTGGACTGTAAAAGTTAAAGTCTATATTTGTTTAATCATACAGAATTTCAATTTTTAACTTTTATTTTCAAATAAAGCAGATACAAAAACCACCATAAACAAATATACAGCCTAATGGATTATTATATGGCTAATGTTCTTATAACTAACACCAAAGTCAAGAAATAGAACTTGGCTAGCTACCTAGAAATGCCCCCATGTATCCTGTTACAAGTGCAGTCCCTTCCCATCTTTTTCCACCCCTCATTCCAAGAAACCACTATCCTGACTTTTTTTTTTTTTTTTGAGACAAAAGTCTCTCTTTGTCACCCAGGCTAGAGTGCAGTGGCATCTCATCATAGCTCACTGCAACCTCAAAATTCTGGTCTCAAGCGATCCTCCTGCCTCAGCCTCCCAAGTAGCTGGGACTACAGGCATAAGCCACCACGTCCAGCTAATTTTTCTATTTTTTTCTTGCTCACGCTGGTCTCAAACTCCTGACCTCATGTGATCCTCTGGTCTCAACTTCCCAGAGTGCTAGGATTACAGGTGTGAGCTACCGCACCTGGATATCTTGACTTATAAAGCAATGGTTCTCCAAGTGTGGTCTTTGGACCAGAAGTTTCATCATTACCTGAGATCTTGATAGAAATGCAAATTCTTGGGCCCCATCACAGACCTACTTAATCAAAAACTCTTGGAGTGGAGCCCAGCAATCCATGTTTTAAGAAATTTCCAGGTGATTCTGATGCATGTTTGAAGCTTGAGAACCATTGTTTTATAGTAATCACTCCCTTGTGTTTGTCATTATATCGCCAAAGTATGCATACCTAACACTATAGTTTATTCTTGCCCATTTAAAAAATTTCACATCTTTTAAGTCTCTTTTAATATAAAGGTTTTCTCTTCAGCCCCTTTTCTCATAATTTATCTGCTTAAGAACCCAGGCTGTTTGACCTGTGCAGTTTCCCACAGTCTGGACTTTGCATACTCATGGTGCAGTTCAACGGATTCTTTTTGTCCTCTGTATTTCCTGTAAATTGGCAGAGGGATCCAGAGGTTAATTGGACTTCAGTTTGATCTTATTGGCAAGACTGGAGGCACATAATGTTTCATTGTCTCTGTTTTTGTGATGTTAGAAGCTGTTGATAATGCCTAAATCCATTAATCCATTAGGAGTTACAAAATGGTGATGTTCTAATTCTATCATTTCTTTTTCATTTATTAGCTAGGATACTTTTATAAAGAAATGTTTCCCTCATCTACTAATCCAGGGGTACAATTTATATAAAAAGTCCAGTAAATGCATGGTTCTTTTCTATTTTTTACCAGTTTTCAAGATAATAAATTAGTTCCCTATCAATCTTCAGAGGACCAATTATTTGTAAATATCATTATAGACTCATGGATTTAAACATATGTGATAGGGTTTCAACCCACTGCAATTATTATTATTGAACCTGAAATCATCCCCTCTTGGGCTAGTGGGTGCCACTTCAAGTTGGCTTCTGAATCCTTTTGAGAGAACTATTTGGAATAACATGTTCCAGGTTCATTTTGTACATTTCCTATGAAAGTCACTTCTTCAAGAAGCCCTGGCTTATTTTAAAGTGAAATTATATTTCAAGACCACAATCTAAGCTCTGGCAGCGCCCATTTCAAGTGGTTGGGACATTGTTTTAGGGCCTTTTCAATGGACAAAGTTAAAAGTGTGTATGTGTTAGTTATCTAGTACTTTGTAACAAATTATAATGCCTCAAAACATAGCTGCTCAAAACAACAATAAACATTTATTAATCTCAAACATTTTCTGTGGGTCAGGAATCCAAGAGTGGTTGCATAGGTGATTCTGATTAAGGTCTCTCATAAGACTGCACTTAAAATGCCAGCCTAGAGTCGCAATCACCAGCAGTCTTGATTGCCCTGGAAGATTCACTTCTAAGTGGTACACTCCAAATCTGGCAAGTGGGTCCTGGCTGTTGGCAGGGGGCCTCGGTGGCTTACCCCATGGACCTCTCCACAGGGGTGCTTGAATGTCCCAGTGACATGACAGGTTTCCCCCAGAACAAGTGATTCAAAAAAAAAAAAAAAACACAGAAGCCACAGAGTTTTTGATGACCTAACCTTGGAAGTCACACTCTGTCAATCCCATGATATCCTATTGCATACACAGGTCAGGGGACGGGGGGACACTGCACAGGGCATACACATCCAAAGGAGAGAATCCCTGGGGACCATCCTGGAGGCTGGTTGACATTTAAAGATAAAATAACTCATGAATTCATACAGATACTCCAATTCACATGCAGGACTCAGGGTTTTTACTTAACTTATCCTGTATTATATCTATAACTCCTTTCTTTCACAATTAGAACATCCCATAGTTACTCATCTATTTTTACGTTAGTTTGGGTGTTCCGAGAGGCAAACACCAAGATGGGATTAAGAGATTTTGGTGGAGAAACTGGAATAGCAGGGATACGATGCAGGTCTGACACTGTGAACGGGTCTGAGGAGGGAAGATACATGGACAGGGAGAGCCCCGCACGGCAGCTCAGTTCTAAGAAAATTTTGGCCAAGTGGAGGGGAACCCCTCGAGCAAAGCCGCCTGCTGCCCAAGTCCTGTGTCGGGGAGGAGCAGGTCTGCACCAATGTGTTCCTGTCGTGCTCACTCATTGGCTGGGAGTGGTCTGGGGGCGTGGCCTCAGTGCGACCTGGGCTGGGGGCGGGGGGACCAGAGGGCGGAAGTGCGACCCCGGAGGAGGAAGGTCTGAGCGGCCCGTTTTCCTGGGTGCCACAGCTTCATCCCACAGTATACACAGACTCAGAATAACACCGCCAACACTACCACCGCCAAGAGGATCACTGAAAAGATAAATTAAGATGTTTTTGTACCTGCTCTCCCCATCACACCAGCCCCTTGTAAAAATGCTTATACGGTATTTACGGTGTCAGCACATGGGAATCGCATACCGTATTCTCTCCTTTTAAACCCTCTTTTAAGACGTCTACATTTTTACAAATCCTTCTGTCGGGGTAAAGTTACACACATCCTTTCCCTCTACTAGCTCCTATGCCCTTGCTGGAATCAGTAAAACTTAAACCGATTTTAGGGTATCCTTTCTTATTTGAGAAAGGATCTGTCATTCCGACTGTAACACAGTCTGGTTTCTTATACTGCCCTAAGTAAAATGTAATAGATTTAGGACACTGAGACATTTAGCCTCACGTGTGACCTCAAAGCCCAAACTGGACGATCCAGAGTTGATATGATAGCTCACTCAGTAGGTGGAAGCATGCCCTGTGCCCATCTTCCCATGCTGGGGTAACTCGCCCCAGGGTGCAAAGCAGGGGTGCAAATTCTATGTGCATTCTTTAGCTAAAATAGAAGCTCCTTCCACAACCTACAGACATCAGGAGGGTGGAAGGGCCAGGGGCAGAGTGTGGCTCAACCCTTTTGCTGTTACAGGCACTTCAGTGGAAAAGTTTGAGAAGCATTAATCTATATATAGCTCAGGTATTAGAGACAGTTTTTCAGCTTTTAAAACATAATTTAAATAATAATAAGTGAAGATGCATAAAGAAGCTGGTGTGGCAGAGCGAGGCAGAGCAAATTATTCAAGGAGCACAAGCTTTAGTCTGGGATTTGTATCTTCCCTCCTCTTCCCTATTCATGGCCCCAGAGTTTTCACAATACGAAATGGTTCTGTAAATCAGTTAAGTACACAGAAACAAATCCAGGCAAACTCAACATTCGTGAGAAGCAGCCCATTCAGAGTCCCAAGATGAGAGCCCTCTGTGAGAAAGTGCCACAGAACTTTTTGATAATGCATCCTTAGATGAATATGTGGGAAAGTTACAAAGGATTTCCTTGGCTTCTGGTATGAGAACCTCTGATTACCCTTTTCTCTCATTTCCTGGATCTTTACCAAAACATGAATGATGCTGGCCTTGCAGATGCTGGTAGTCTGGTTCAGTGTGCTCGCCAGGCTGCTGTGAAGACCGCTGTGGACACTCTCGGTGGGCAGCAAGGCAAATCTCCTCTGGCAAGGCGTCAACACTATCCAGGCAGAGAAACCCATGGTCAGTGCAACCATGTCCACTCCTGGTCTAAATCCCATCCTGCCCCTTAGATTTAAGAAGAAAAAGGATAAACAAGCAAATGGGCTTTGGCTCTTGGTTTCTCCTCTGGGCTATACTCTTCCCACTCAAACCAGACACCTCCCACCTGCCAAGAAAAAAAATCTAGTGTTAAAATATAATCAGACTTGTAAAATAGAACATGGGGTGATTATTTTAATTACAAGAAGATTTTTCATTTTCCAAGAAGAGCATTTGCCAATAGATTCCTTTAAATAACCAAGTCCCTTGGCATGTTTAAAAGGAGATGTGATTGACAACGGCATGGCGCATGTGAGACTCTTTTGAAAACAGATCCCAAACATGTCATTGGGGTGACCTTGCCAGATGAGGACAACAGAGATCCAGGTGAACCAAGGTTGAGTTAAAATAGCACTTCTAGAATCAAAGGAGAGAGAAATCATCTATGAACATTCAAGGCCTGTCTCAGGTGTTATAAAACCAGGCTGTGTCCCTGTCCTTTCCTCTGAAACCAATGCTTGTTTAATTTGATTCAGCCTGCAGTTGCAGTCTAGTATAGGAGCTAAGAGTTTAAGCACTGGAGGTCAACTGCCTGTTAAGTCTCAGTTATGCCACTTACTAGTTTTATGACTTTGAAGAAGTTATTTAACCTCTTGAGCCTCTGTTTTCTCATCTGGAAAATGGATTGACTTGAGCATTAAAGATGGTAATATAGTAAATATGATAATATATGTAAAACTCCATCTGCCATATGTACTAAATTATTAAATACTTTTAATAACTGTTAGATGAGGAGGATGCCATCCCTCAGGCCCAGCAACTAGGAGGACAGATGTCCTCTTCTATTCTGATTACATGGTCCACCAACCAGGAGAGGGCTCAATACAGCTTCTCCTGATATCTAATTAGCACTGAGAGAACAATTCTATATCAGTTAGACTAAATTGCTATTCTCAGCTAGTATCTCCTTGAATTTCAAATGATCAATATTAAACAACTCATCCAGCACATTAATTTCTGCAGGGCACAAACTCTTCCAAGTGACTCCATGGAGATGTTTGTTAATTCAAATCAGAAAATCTTCAAGTGATATATCAAGGCTTTTCTATGATTAGAACAATTAGAAACAATTTTTAAAAATTATTTTTTAAAATGTCCTCATTAAAATTATTTCTGCTGTAGCCTATAGCAGTCATTCTCAAAGTGTGGTCCCTGGATCAGTAGCCTCAACTGGGAACTTATTAGAGATGCAAATTCTCAGGTCTCACCCCAAACTTATTAAAACGTAGCAATCTGTGGTTTAATAAGCTCTCAGGGGTGATACTGATCTATAGCATGGATGGGATATAGATTCATGCTTCCCACTGCACACCCCACTCCCTCCATTCCTGACAGATGTCATTAATGAAGCTGAGCATCCTTCCCATTGAGTTTGGATGAAATCTCAGAACCCTTTTCAACACAGTGCCCAAAGTCACTACAAATCAGAGCTGGCATGTCTTGTCAGGGTATGGTGCTCTGAGGTCTCGATTAAGCATTCATTTAATTACATGAATTTCTCCTGGAGGAAAATTATGACCCTATCTAAAGAGGTTAGGAGACCCTCAGGACAATAAGAAAATAATTTAGATTTCTGAACTTTTATAACCAAATAATATTCCTGCAATATATACACTCACTCATTATAGCATATGAAATTTCCCTCAATTAGCAACACAGGCACAATGTCTGCAGTGCAGGCTCTTGCCAGAGAGCTGAACCCCAGTGTGAATGCACATTTGTCAAACTCTGTCAAATCTTGTTAAATGCCTAGTTGAGATAGTATGAAAGGTATATGCTATCTACTTATTTATCTATTATATTTCTAGTTCTAGTTATTCTAATATGCTGCATTTTGTAAAAAGCTAGACCACAAAAAATTTACATACTATGATTGGATTACCTTCATCCCCCCTAGGCTGCTGCTCTCCAAAAAAAAACTATCTTTAAAGAAAAGACTTTGAGATGACTTTCAATAGGACATATATGCAATAAGCCAATTAAAGAACAAAACAGAAAATCAAAAGTTTGTGGAATTATAGGGATGCACATATACCAGGTCTCTAGGAGAATATGGTCCTTGTGGTTAGGCATTCTTCTTAGCTCTGAGCTATAGAGAAATATGGTGGGTTAAATAATTCCCATTATTTGGATAGAAGAAATTATTTGCACTTTTCAGATGAGACTCTTTCCTGAATATAGATACCAAGAATCATACATGATTTTACCATATGTGCTTCCCTGTTATTCTACAAGTCTTCTAAATTTCTCCTTTTGCTTCTTGTGTCTGAACCCTCAGTCATCAATATTCAGTGTAAATTAGCCATAGAGCACGAGATCAACCCATATTCAGACTTGTCCTATTTTATCACTGTCTGTTGTTGTGGTTCATTATACAATGTATGAAACTTTCAAAAGTTTCTTTTTTAAAAATGAAACTTCATTTATCTTTTGCCATAGTGCCTAATATATTGAAATTAACTTGCTACAAATCTTCATTGAATGAGATTACTTCCTTAATAGCGTTTCTGACAGATGGCCACTGCCATTAGTAACAGCAGTTGATATCCTGGGAATTTAAATATTCAAAGCAATTCAACAAGAATTTATTTAGTAATCTATTATGTGTCATAAATGGTGTGGCCTGAGCTTCAAAGCATGCTGGGAGCTCCCAGCTGGAAAGAGGACTTGAGCTGAAACCAGCAAGGACTGCAACCCACCAGGCCTAAGTCCCAAACCAAGAAGTCTGATCTGGTAGAATAGGACATGATGCGGGGCCTCTGAGCAACAGACAGCACTCGCTCTTAGTGAGCAGTCTGAGTCGATGATCAGGGACAACTCCTCAGATTGCTGGAAGTTGGATGTTATAATTGGCTGCATGACAGAGAAAGAGACTGGCAGAAACCGGGTGAATTCATGGCTTCTATTCATGGCTGAACTTCAGTTCTAGTGGCAATCTGGAGTAGATGCTATTTGGTTGGGCTAGGGAGGAAGGCTGTAATGGGATGTATATGCTGCCACCCAAAGACTAATTTGATCCCAAAGCAAATTAGACATTGAGTATAGGGCGACAGATGATGCTCGTGCTCCACTATGGCACACTGTTATATGTCCCTCCAGCATCCAGGACCTCTTTCTTCCTTCTTCCTTGTCCTGGGCAGCAGTATGCTCGGCCCCAGGCAGTGGATCATGAAAGGACTAAGCTGGTCATAGAAGTCCTGGTCCCTGACTTCTTAGCCTCCCTTGTAGTAGTCAGTGCCATGTAAACCAGTTGCAACCAATGAGACAGAGTAGAACTTTGCCAGAGATGCTTTTGAGAAAACTTTTGTTTTTCTGTTAAAAGGCAAAGAACTGGCATAGCCCTTTGCCCCTTCTTCCTGACTTGCCTGCAAATTTGTAACCAGCAGGAAAAGGCCAAGTGAGTCACAGAGATGCTAGCTCTGCCATCATTGCCACTAAACTAATGCCAGCAGCCACATGTGTCCCGACTGCTGCTATGTAAGAATCATAACCTCCTTTGTTTAAGCCATTGGCAGGTATTCTGTTATGCAGATAAAAAGCATTCTTAACTAATTCCCCTGCTCACTAGGGAGATGGAAATCCCAACCACCACCACCTTCAGAGTCTGTGTGGCAGAAGACAGGAACTGACATGGCACCCTGTGCTGGGGCCGAAGGCCATGGAAAAGTAGGTGGCAGTGATCCTGGCTTAGGGACCTTGTGATTTCATTCAGGATAGCAGACTTAGGACATGCTCTGATCAGATCCCATCTGAGATGTTTACTCTAGTTCAGAAGAATATGTTTTAAGATGGACATCATCTAAGATTGGCATAGGATAGTTAAGACACTGGAAAACTTCCATGGAAGAAATGGTTGAAGTAAGAGAATTCTAGCAACAAGAATGCTGGTATATGGAAGGAATTCCTACATTAGATCTCCCTAATGTAGGAATTCATTGTGTACTTCACTTTACTATACGAGGTGGCAGTTTAGTGGGCTCTAGACATAGCTGGCCCCAGTCTGTGTTCTAGCCCATATTAGCTATATGATCTTGACAAAGCTATTAAACCTCACTACCTCTCAACTTCTTCATCCTTAAAATGGGGACAATAATAGTACCTACCTCACAGATATATGTAAAAAATAAATGAAATAATCCATGTAATGCCTATAACACAGTAAATAATAAATGCTATTTGTATTATTTTGAGAAGTAAAATATATGGACTCTGGAGTCAGAATTCCTGGGTTCAAATCTTGTATTCACCACTTACTGCCCATATAACCTTGACTAAGTCTTAGTTTCTTCATCTGTAGACTGGGGGTAATGATAGCACCATTCTCAAAGGAGGGTGGTGCGAATGAATCAACTAGTGCATATCAAGCACTGGGCACAGTTACATGCCCAATAACTGTTGGCTATTATTAATATATTGCTACACCCTGAGCAATGTAAAAGATGTATAAGACCTACTTATTGTTCTCAAAATGCTTATTATTTTAGCTTCTAAAAACTGATGAGAAAATTAAATAATGATGTGCATTTACGAGCATGAGGAGAGCAGGGAGGGAAATAATCGCTGAGGATGCAAAGGTTAGAGAAGACACCATGGAGGAATCTGGGTTTACGGTGGGCTGTATGTAACAGGTAGAGTGGGGATACCAGAAGGCATGGAGGGAGGACAGAGGATTATCATTATCTTTCATTTTTAGGAGATTGCTTTATGCACATTATTCATTCTTCTCTCTCCTAGCCTCATCTTCCTGAAATAAACTGAATATTTTAATAATGTGATTTAGGAAAAATAATGTGATTTAATAATGTGATTTAGGCTAAACATTTGAAATAGTTTAGCCCTTATTTCATAATTGCTCACCCAAACAAATCTAAAGATATTTCAAATCTAATGATCATTTGTACAATGTACAGTTCAGATCATGTCTAAACCAAGAAATATATAAGAATGAAAAGTCAAAGAGTACAGAGACTGATACCAAGAACCACTAGGCATTCAGTCCTGTATATAAATTATGTTTAGCAATGATGATGACAACAGATACATGTAGCATATGGGTGCTAGATTTTTTTTGTGTGTGTGAAATAGGAATTCTGCTTTTGGAAAGAAATCTATTGAGAGTTCTTTGAAACAAACAAAGAAATGTCTATGTCTAGAATGAGGAAGACTGGCTTCAAAGGCTGCAGTAGAGGACTCAAGGCTTTTCCTAACTTGGCCATTGCTATGTCACTAACCTTATCTCCCCACATTCTACCACCACCCACAGACACTGGCACTGGGCCAGTTCCTTGGGGTCTTCTGAATGTGTCCTGCTCCCATATGGGGCTCGTCATCAGCCAATGACTGTCATAGAGTAGGCACTCAAACACCACTGGCCAGAACCACACCCATTTCTTGCATATGCTGTTTTGCCAGTCTGGAATCCTTTTCTTTGACATCTCTGTTAAGCTAAAACTTACACACTCTATATGACACCTTTTTCTACCAAGTGAGTCTCTCCTTTCTCTAAACAACGCATTTGTCATTTGCATCACTGCTGGGAACAACATGTGCTTTTCAACCACTGGGCTCCTACGGCCACTTCTCTGGTCCCAACCACCCTCTCATGTCTTCCTTTCCCTTTTCCGGTATGATCCAGGTGTTCCAGGCTGAGAAAGCAACATGGGCAAAGCCCAGAGATCCAAGAGAACATGGCATTCAGGGAATGGTCTGTAGGTCAGTGATTTTAATGGCTACATCCCTTAGGAAACATGCCTAAAAGGCAGAATCTAAACCAGTTTCTCCAAAGTCAAAATCTTTACCATACTTTTGCTTCAGGAACACAGTAATTGATTACAGTGTGACCATATTCTCTGGGATGCTTGCTAGAAATCTCAGACCTTATACAATTGTGACATATCAATCTATTAAGCTAAGTGGCTTCATACCTAACAACTCTGTTTCAGGATGAGGCAGCATCCTAGCTGGAAGACTGCTGAGCTAGAAACATTATCTTCTATTTCTCCCAGGAAGATGATGCATGAATGCTCTGCCTTTCTTGTATGATCCTAACACTTTGTTACAAGGGTAAGTGTTCCCTGATTTGTGATTGGCAGGTTTCCCAAGGGTGATAACTGGCCTAACTACTTGCCTTACAGATGAGAACTGAAGTCGTTTGGAATTTATCCCACTATTGCTAAGCTCTGACTACAGTTTCTTCTTAGCATGCACTAGAGCTATTCCTCAGAGAAGTTATCACTGCCATTTATTTTCCCTTCAAACATTTCAAGCTTCAGCTTCACATCACAATTTGTTTGCATGTCAGGTGTTGTTAGATAAACAGACATTTGAATTATGAGCAACTGGAGATTATTAGACACTGGATTTTCTCTCTTTTTCATTTAAATTATCTCTTTCTAAAATTTATTTCCGGTTTCACTGATGTCTTGCTTTGGAGAATTACTTAAAGATTGTGCATAGGAACTGTACAACTATATTGGCTTCTGCTCTAGTCTGTGGACTTCTTAGTAGGAGGGAGTATGTTAACTTTCCTCTGTATGTCCAGAGTCTCACACTGAGCCGGGTCCTTGCTATATGCTCTATAAACATTTGGTGGACAAACTCTGTGATGGATTAAAGATGGTCACACATTTTTTACTACATAGGCAGGTGATATAATTGCTGGACTGATAGAATATGGCAGAAGTGATGTTGTGCCAACTTCTGGGCCAGGCCTTAAGAGACTGGCACCTTCTACTTCCTGTCCCTTAGGACATTTTCTATGGAAGTCCTGCCATGTAAGTCTGGCTACCCTGAAACTGCTTTGCTGGAGAAGGCAGTTAACAGTCCCAGCAGAGTCCAGCCTTCAATCCACCCCACCAAGGGGAAGCCTCCAAGCTAGGAGCAGAATACCACTTGGAGCAGAAGAATTGCCAGGCTGGGCCCTGTCAGATTTCCCTGACCCACAAAATTGTGCAGTGTAATAAAACAGTTGTTGTTTTAAGCCTCTTAAGTTTTAGAGTAATTTGTTATTCAACAATAAATAACCAGAACAAAATCTTGAAGGAGGCTCCGCATATACTATTGAGCATACCATTCAGAGATCAACTTGTGTACCCATAGCTACTATGCACCTGATTGGAGCAGGATGGTACACATGAGAAGAGTTGTGTGCACTGCAACTCTTCAGCTGGTGACAGCCAGTAAGTGCTGTTTCTCATTTTCTGTGCCTCTGGGCAGCGTAGACCAGAAAACCAGACCAACTTCAGGACACAGCGATTTTAAATAGGATTATATCTAGCATTTGCCACCCAAGTGCTAGATGTAATCCCTCATCATTCTTTCTTCTGATTATCAGAAAGGTTAACCACTGAATAACAGTAACATTTCTAACGGAATAGGATTAGATGGAAATTAGATATAAGACCATGGTGATGATGGAAGTAAGAACCGCCAGATGAAATGAACATAAAGACAGAAGGTACATGCATTTCTTTTCTCATCCTAACAGTAAGTACAGAGAAATATGGCTGCAAAAAGTCAGAAATGTGGGTGGCATGAAGAATAAGGGAAATCTGAACAGACAAGGGAGGAGGGTCAGTGAAAGTCATTTGTTCTCTGTGTTTAAATTTTTGATGCAAGGGACCAGAAAACATGTTACTAGCATTTTAAATTTTTCTAAAACACAACTGAAGGGAATAACTCAAAAATAAAACAGTGATAAGATAATGGTTTAATATGAAAATCCTTGGGCGGCATATTAAGAAACTTCAATTTCAGTCCCAACACCGGGCAATTGATTTGACTTATTCTTCACTCTGTTTTCTTGTTGTAAAATGATACCGCTCTGATTTCTCTATGGAAATTACGTGGGTTGAATTGCAGGAGAGGAGATGAAAAGTAGCTTAGAAAGAAAATGAAATAATATACAATTACTAAATAGTACCAACTCTTGGGAAGTTTGGAAAAGAAAAATCTTCCTTTTCAAACACATGACCTCTTTTTTAAGATTAAGGTAAACAAATCACTCTTTTATTATTATATAAATGCTGATTATTAAATGTATATGTTAATAAAAAAATTAACTGTGATTACATAATGAAGGGCAAGTAAATGCATCAGCCAGACATAGAAACAGCAACATTATCTAAGAAGAATTCACCCTCTAGGCTGACTCTGTTGCATCTTGGGATGAGTGTAATCCTGTGAAAACAAACAAAATGTGAGATGAAGGCCAGGCCAGCTGGAAATCAAGTTGTACTCCCACCTCTGGGGGTTGGGCATACAGAGGAGGCCCAGGAACTGGCACTGCCAAACTGGTGGCATTGGCTGAGAGCAGCACTCCTGGGCCATCAGAAGGGACTTCATAGTCTGGTAGTCAGCTGCTGTCACCCAGCAAATACATACTCAAAAGGAGATGCCATTTCTTTTGTCGAATGAATTGGCACTGCCCGTGGAAACACCAGTGTTTCTCAAGCTGTGCTCGGAAGACCCCCTGCAACACAGCTCCTAGGGGGCTTATTAAGGTTCAATCCTGGAACCCGCCCCAGACCAACGAAATCAGAGTCTTTGCACCAGTGGTGAGGAATGTCCATTTTAACAGGCACCCTGGGAGCTTTCACTGCACGTGCTGTAGTTTAAGGACTGCCACACTCCCTTGCACAATGTGACTGTCCACAAATGTGCCAAGTTCACCCTATTTTATCCTCTCTGATCCTTTGTTTGCTTTTTTGCCCTCCAAGGACACCCCTCCTTCTTCCACCTTCCTCACCCCACGCGCTAAGATGCACTGGCTTTGTGGGGCTGTCCCCAACTTCTTGATCTCTTTTCTACAAACTCTAGTTATGCTACTTAATCCTATCTTACCCTATTTTGTAACCACTTTCATGTATATAGTAAATCCCCCTTTATGGCTTAATTCCATTAATTCCAGCCCAGGACAGAAAGACCCCACCTTAAATGGTTTCCCTCCCTGACAAGACCTGTCTCCTAGCCATCTTTTATTGTTAAATAAGTGCTTTTACTTCTTTTCTTCCAAGACAGAAGAAGGGGGGGGGTCTTAGGGCTTTGTAAGGGCAGAAAGGCCCAAGGAGCAGATGTCTTCCAGAGAGAACTGGCAAATTCTCCCCTCACCCCCACCATTGCACTGAACTTCATTGATTGGACTCAAGAAGCACCAAATTTCTTCCATCACTATTGATTGTTTTGGTCTTTTCCTACATTATGTCCCTCAGCATCAAAATCAATGTAAACTGAAGACAATGTTTCTGTCTTCTCCCCAACTATGTGATAATATTAAGGGCTGAAAACTAGTCTTATGCCTTTTAGGTAACTCCTTCACCCTATACGTTTATTATTGCCTGTCCTTCCTCTTCCCTGGGAACTGCCACCCCCAAGCCTTGTCATGGATCCTCCATGCCATTTTATGCAACACGGCCCCAGACTCCTGGTCACAGCTGGTTGGTCTAGAGGTGGGCAGCCCATTTAACTCCAGGTCAGTCAGGTCCTTTTCTCCCCATGTATTTTGCAAACTTGGAAGATGTCTGATTTCAGAGTGAATCCAGGAGGCATTTGCCTTATGTGGAACAGGTAAAGGGAGGAAACTGTTCTGCAGAAAGAGAGAAGAATGCTATAGAGGCAGATTCAGAGGGAGGAGAACGTGAGTGATGGAGAGAGTTTGGATGGGACTGTATTTCTACCCCTGGGTATTTTTTGGAACTCAGAATTTTCAGAATAAAGTCCCCATTTTGCATTGAGCTAGTTCTAGAGGCTTCCGGGAAGCGTGGAAAGAGAAAGAGGGCAAGGGAAATGGGTGTCGTGGATGGCTTCTAGGAAGCCAACCCACAGGGTCTGACAAAACATGCATTATCTTATTTCATCCTTAAAATAATCATGTGTTTTTAAAAAGCAATCATCATTATTATTCCTGCTTTAAAAGTAAGAAACCAAGGCTTAGAGAGGTTAAGTAACTTTTCCCAAAGTCACTCTGCTGCTAAGCCTGGAGTGGATGTGGGACTTGAGGCCAGGTCCATCGGGCGCCATCTGCACTGCTCTTGGGTGAAGACCAGTGGGTGTGACACCGAGGGCTCTATTCATTCTCCCTCCTATACTACTATCAAGCCAGGCTGGGAGTATTTGAATGAATTCTGTAAACCGATCCTGCATCATGGATCTCATCCCAACCTCACGTACTTGGCAGGGACTGTGATTTGTGCTGCCCTCTAGAGGAAGTATGGAACGAGTAAAGTGTAAGTGCCCAGCAGCCCAGGGCCCTAGAAGCTGGCTGTACTAAGAGGGAGCAGCTGGGTGCAGCAGACCTGAGCATTCCACTGCCAACTAGAGCAGCTGGCATGGGCTGGCTGTGCCAAAAGCAATGATGGAGATCCACCCTAGCAGCGCCAATTACAGCCACCA
This sequence comes from Cheirogaleus medius, assembly GCA_008086735.1. Taxonomy (NCBI): domain Eukaryota; kingdom Metazoa; phylum Chordata; class Mammalia; order Primates; family Cheirogaleidae; genus Cheirogaleus; species Cheirogaleus medius. Next base: position 26,253,143 of record VBSM01001979.1, on the reverse strand, counting down.
CGAGAGAGCAACGGGAGGCGTCTGTGAGCACTGCTCAGAGATCTTCGTCCCTCTCCATCCCACCAGCATGAGCTATGGTCACTCCCGATATCTCAGATGGCCTTGTAGAGTGGGGGCGATGGTAAGGGACAGGAGAAATGAGGGCAAGGTAGAGATGATACTACGAAGCGGGGAACTGATGGGAAGGGAGAGAGGTTCAGGAACTCCGAGCAGAAGTCCAGATCTCAGATTCTTTACCTGGAGCAAACAAACCCCTGAAAGCAAGTAAAACATCAACATACAGACGGTTAGTCTAAAAGGATGGCCTCAGCCCTCTCCTTTTGCATTTAAAGAAAGAGAAGTCTAGAAAAATTAAATAACTTACCTGAAATGACTCAGCTAGTTAAAGACAGAGTCTGAGTTAAAGTACAGACCTCAAGCCTGCCTTGAGGTCTAGCAGATTTTCCTCTACTCCACTGGGCGATATTTTGTGTGTGTGTAGCCATAGGATAAGTAAAAAAGCACATGAAGTGGCCTTGGCCTTTTCTGATACCTGAGTAGATGTACTCATCACTACTCCCCGAATGAAAAGAACAAATAAAACTGAAAAAGGCTTTTAAGAGCTTCATCTCTGATAAGTGATTTTTGTCAAATTCAGGATGAGTGCTGAGCTGCTTAAAGTCTTAAATATATGTGACCTATCAGCATATTCATTCTTTGCTCTTTTCCCTTAAATTAAGGCTATGGCAACTTTAATGTTCCAGCCATGCCTCCAGTATGCTCACAAAGAGAAACCCTCATTACACATGTTTCCTGTACTTGAGAACACTCAGAGTGTGATTTCTCCTGCAGAATCTCACTGAGCTCTCCTTGGATGCCACGAGGCAGCTGCAGCTCACGCGCCCCTGCAGCTCCTGGGTTCTTGTGAATGTCGCCTCAACTCTGGCTGCCAGTGGAACTAGCCAGATGGTCCTGGGAGGCCTCAGCCCACCGCTTCCAAGTCATGAGCAAGCCTCTTTTCATTTCTAAGGATTTTTAAAAAGACTAGGGAGTAGAGAGGCCTTTTTCCTCCCACCTTTCTACCTTGATATCTTCTCTACCATGAAATCTGATGAAAGGAATAAAGGGGCAAGGGTTGGTTGGAAAGGAATTTCCAGCTCCTAAGAGAATATTCAAGTTATTTAAAACCGTGCAAAGAGCTTCCTGAAAGGAAATATTACTGGAGGTATTAATACAAAATTTTGAAATGGTTCAGAGAAGATTTTGTCTTTAAATTATAACTGGAATAGTGTGTGCTGATGCCTACATATTATAGGAAAAGTCAAAAGGATTGGCAGGCTAAAACTTTTAGTCCTTTGGGGATTTTTAAATTTAAAAAAAATTGTTTTTTTGTAGAAATGACATTTCACTGTGTTGCCCAGGCTGGTCTTGAGCTCCTGGCCTTGAGTGATTCTCCTGCCTCAACCTCCCAAAGTGCTGGGATTGCAGGCATGAGCCACCACACCCGGTCATTTTTTAAAATTTTATTTTATCCATGTTTACAAGAAAATTATCTGAAAACCCAGGAAATGCATGAGTAGCTCAATGGAAAATGTTTCAAAAGAAGATACCTATGAGAAGGAAAGAATATTTGTGAGTGTGCTTTTTAGTAAAAATGTTGTCTAAATGCAATATATTGGCAACTATTATCTATTGCTTGCCACATTTATGACTCTAATTCTGACCTCTTCTCCAAACCATAGATTTCTAATCTCATGGTTTTAATTGTTCTGCGCAACCTAAAGGAAAATTCGAATGTTCCCACCTTGCTGAGAATCCTTCAGTGGTTCCCTGTTGCCTGTAGAATAAAGCCCAAGGCCCTTAACATATCACACAAGGCCCTTGTGACCTGTCCTCATTCTCTCTAGCTGATGTTGGTGCCTAAGACCTGGATTGCCTCCCTAACCTATGCCCCTGTATCTTCATGGCTAGACAAGCTCCCAAAGGCTTCCAAACAGCAAGATGCTTTCTTCCCTTTCTGAGATCAGATAAAGCCAGGTAAGGAATTTTTGCCACTCTGTCAGGAAAAGAGCTCTGATTCCACTTTGCTGGTAGACTTCATTCTGTCATTCCACATTTATTGAGCGCCTACCCTGTGTCGGGACCTATGCTAGGTTGTAGGGATTTAAGAGCAAACGAGACATGTATCCTGCCTATGATGAGTTTACACACCTGAGTAAACTCTGTTTACTAGTTTTCTATTACTGCTGTGATGAATTACCACAAATATGGGGCTTAAAACAACACAAATTTATCATCTCACATTTCTGGAGGTCAGAAGTTTGAAATGGGTTTTACTTGGTTAAAATCAAGATGCTGGCAGGGCTGTGTTCCCCCTGACGTCTCTAGAGGAGAATCCATTTCTCTTGCCTTTCCAGCTCTTAGGGGAAATGCCTACATTCCTTGGTTCATGGTCTCTTCCTCCATTGCCAAAGCTGGCAGGTAGCATCTTCTAATCTCTCCCTGACTGTTTCTGTGGTCACAACTCTGTCTCTAACTTTGACCCTCCTACCACCCTCTTATGAAAAACTTGTGGTTACGCTGAGCCCACTCAGATAATCCAGGATAATCTCCCCATCTCCAGATCCTTAACTTTATCACATCCTCAAAGTGCTTTTTGTCATGTAAGGTAACACATTCACAGGTTCCGGAGATTAGGACGTGGGTATCTTGGGATGCGGGAGTGGGGGTGTGGAGGGGTGTTATTCTTTTACTTTGTTATTAAAACAGCATTATCTGTTCATTCAACAAACATGTTGAGTGCCTACTATGAGCCAACATTGCCACTTGGCAATGTTCCAAGTGCTGGGAATATAGCAGTGAATAAAGAAGACATACAACTCCTGCCTTCAGGATCTTACATTCTGGATGGTCTTGAACTCCTGACCTCAAGCAATCCTCCCACCTCAGCCTCCCAAAGTGCTGGGATTACAGGTGTGAGCCACTGCACCTAGCCATCTAGATGAGATAGACAATAAACAATTAAATAGTTTGTCAGAGAGTGATCAGGACTCTAGAGAAAATAAAGCTGGTGGGGAGGCTGGGGGGTATGAGATCGGGGTGATTGCTCTTTCATAAAGAGCAGCTGTAACAATCAAGGTTCAGTTAGGAGAACAAAAGCTGGTCTTGGTAATTCAAAAAGAGGGAATTTTTTTTTTTTTTTTAGAGACGGGGTCTCGCTCTTGGTCAGGCTGGTTTCGAACTCCTGACCTTGAGCTATCCACCCGCCTCGGCCTCCCAGAGTGCTAGGATTACAGGCGTGAGCCACCGCGCCCGGCCCAAAAAGAGGGAATTTAATACAGGGAACTGATACACAGGGGGATGGAAGGACTGAGCAGTTAACCAGAGTTACGAGGCAACCCAGAGATTCTTAACACCAGGAAGCTACTACCACCCTTAGGCTGCAGGTGTTACCAGAGCCAGTGGAACCTGGCGCCATGGGGGAGATGCACCTGCTTCTAACACACTGCCTGAGGCAGAGACAGAGGGGGACAAAGGCTTTGGCTTGCCCCTTCTATCTGTCCGAATTCCTGTTATGCCTCCTGATGGCTGAACTCAGCTGAAAGCCGCTGACAAGGGAGCCTGGGAGATACGCCCCGTGGGGGTCAGGCCCCCTGCAAGATAGGGCAGGAGAAGAGAAAGCACTTGAGAGCAAGCAGACACATGGCCAGCACAGTTACATTTTTATAGACATCTAAAGGAACTCAGGAAGTGAATCATGCAGATATCTGGGGAAAGAGCTTTCTAGGCAGAGGGAAGAGCAAATGCAAGGCCTGGAGGAAGGAGAGTACCCACTGTATTCAAAGAACAGCAGAGATGCCACTGTGGCTGGGGTGGAAAGCAGGAGGGGAGAGAGGAAGGAGATGAAAGTCAGAGGAAATACTGTTCTCTGAACCAGAAAATGAACTAGGGCCTTTTCTAAGAGTGAGGTGAGAAGACCTGGAAGGTTTTTGAGCACAGAAGTGATGTGATCTGCTTACTCATGCTGCTTACTCTGCATCCTGTGTGTAGAACAAATCATCGGGGGGCAGGAGCAGAAGTAGGGAAACTAGCCAGGGAGATCAGTAGGGAGATTTATAATCTGGGTGAGAAATGGCTTGAATCAGAGAAGTAGAGTTGCAGTGGGTGGAAAGTGATTAGATTCTGCACATACTTTGAAGGAAGGACCAACAGAATTTGCTAATGGTTTGGATATGAGAGAAATAGAGGCATCAAGGATGACTTCAAGACTTTTGCTTTGAACAAAACCCTCTGAATCTCAGGGTGCCCTTAACTGAGAGGGGGAAGACTGCAGAAGGGAACCAGCTTGGGTAGGGGAGATACCTAGAGCTTAGGAGGGCACCAGTTTTGGGGGAATACTTGGAGCTCATCAGTTTTAGATATGTGAAGTCCAAGATTGCTAGTATCTAACCAATTGGAGATGTTGAGTTAAAGATGATGTGCGAGGCTGGAGATGGGGGAGATGACTAGACTGGGAGTAAATTTGGGAGTAGTCAGTGTATAGATGATATTTAAAGCCAGCAGACTGGTGAAATCACCATGGAGTGAGAAGAAACCACAAAGAGATGTCCAAAGACTGAGTCCTAGAGCCTCCTGTGTTTAAAGGTTGAAGACTAAAAAGACCAGAAAGGTAAGAGAAGAATCATGATTGACTCTTTGCCTGGAAGCCAAGTGAAGAAAGTGTTTCAAAGGTAAACATGATCAACCTCTCCCCTGCTGCCGAGGGGTTCAGCCAATTAAGGATGGAAATTGAGCACCAGACTTAGCAATGAGGTCGTCACTGATGAGCCTGAGAAGACCTGTTGCTGTGAGTGGTGGGGGTGAAAGGCTGCTCAGAATGGACTCAAGGGAATCTAAGCAGAGGAATTGAAAACTGCAAGTGTGGAAGAGCCTTTTGAAGATTCCAGTTGTGAAATGAAGCAAAGGAAGACGTAGAATGTAGGAAACATTTTATTTTTTACCATGACAGCTATTATAAGCATGCTCGTAAGCCCTTAGAAGTGATTGAGTAGAAAGGGAAAATTTGCTGATGCAAGAGAGAAAGGGGAAAATTGCTGAATCAATGTCCCTGAGTTAGAAACGATGGGACTAGTACACAGATTGAGAGAGGTTAATCTTGGCTAAGAGCACTGAGAGTTCATCACAGGTGACAGGAAGGACAGAAGAGTACGCAGACAGATGCCGGTAGGCTGGTAGCCAGAGTGGTAGGGAAGGAGTATGTGTTCAGTTCTCTTCTGATTGCTTCTATTTTACCAACAAAAGAAGAAGTAAGGCCATCAGCTGGGCATAACAAACAGAGGTCTGATGTTGAAGGAGGAGAAGGTGTGAAATAGTTCTTTAAAGAGGAAGGGAGGGACAGGGAAGTATAGTAGCTTTGCTGTTAATTGATAACATAAAATGTTAATTGGTTTCAAAGTAGTTGATGTTTTAAACTTGTAATAAATACTATTGTGCAAATGAGAGAATGGGTGTATTTTAAGGGATCCAGTATTCTGGTAGAGTTACTTAACATCAATCGAACTAAAACAGTAAAACCCTAAAATTGAAACAACATTGGATACCATTTAATCTTGGATGATTTGGAGGGCACTTTGGACCTTTTAATGGTTCAGAGTTATCTTCCTGCATATTAGTTAGTAATGCCCTGTAGATGTATAGCCAGTAACAGGAAGGCCAGATGAACCAGATTTCAACTGTAAAACATGTACATATGAATCAATGTTTATAGCATTAAAAAATATATAAAAATTATAAAACCTCCTTGCTTGGTAGTCCTGTGTTAAAACTCATTCTGTATTTGATGTGTTAGGGTGTTTTGTTGAGTAGAAGTAAACAAGCAGAGAGAAACGAATTTACTTGCTTTCTAACCAACTACTAGCAAAGAGGGAGGACTAACATAGTAAACGACTAGATCAGGTGTCCTCAAACTACAGCCCGCGGGCCGCATGCGGGTGTTTGTGCCTGTTTGTTTTTTTACTTCAAAATAAGATATGTGCAGTGTGCATAGGAATTTGTTCATAGTTTTTTTTTAAACTATAGTCCGGCCCTCCAATGGTCTGAGGGACAGTGAACTGGCCCCCTGTTTAAAAAGTGTGAGGACCCCTGGACTAGATGTTCTCCTCACTAGGAAAGGTTACATATCCTTGTGTGTGTGTAGGGGAAGGGGTTGAGCAGAGATGGGTAGAAGAGCCAGGAGAGGGAGTGAGCAGAAAGTGGGTTAACATCTAATCTGTGCTTGGCAAACTCTCTGTTCCCTCTTTCCCTCTTCTGCTATTATTCTGAAACCTCAGGAAGGTCAGGAGGATACAGTGGAAATGTTTGACACAGAGAATGTGCAGTTGAAAACTCAGCTTTGGTGGATTTCACTTATCTCCTTCAGAAACTGGGATTAAAGTTCTGCCAGCAGTGAGGGGTAAGCAGTAGCCCAGGGCCTTGAAAGAGCAGTTTTAGATCCCTGGGACAATTTCCACTATTCTACTATGCCTCAAGATTAGGGAAGTTATCTTGTAATTTGTGGCCTGCCTGAAGATTAGGGAAGTTATCTTTGTAACTTGAGGCCAACACCCATCTCTTGAGCCTCATAAGAAGTGTTGAAGAAAGTTAATAGATTTGGCTAGCACTTGGGTCAATTATTTCAAATGGCTATCTGGGAGTCATAAAACAGGTGGCACTGATATTACACTGTGGATACAGATTGGCAGTCATCCTTAAAGGGCAAAACTATGTTAAAAGTTAAGCTAGAACAAATGAGTAACAACTGACTTTTAATATTTTGCTGTTATGAAAGATGGTTCCTTGAAACACACTCATAGGATTGATGGTTATGTTCCATTGTGCTTCTCTGTAAAAATGCGATATTAAACATACCAGTCTATGAACTGAAGGGCCTTCCTTCCTTCCTTCCCCCCCTTCCTCCCTTTTTCCTTCTTATAGCCATTTTGGGAGTGTGGATGTATTTAGTTTGGGTCTTTGGTTTGAATCAGCATATTTATTAAATAACAAGGAATCTGTTTTGAGTTAGTGTAAAAACAAATCACGAACAATGGATTCCCTTTGAAATTACTGTAACATGGTCAATATTTTTGTTGTCTTTGTAGTTGAGACAAGAGAACCTAAAATAAAATTGACAACATATAAAAAAATTGTCAACATGTAGCTAAACTTTGTGTAACTGATCTACTATAAAATAAAAGACTCATTTTTCTTATTGTTTGCTGTAAAAGGATGCCATTTGTTGGAACTTTTTACAGGTCTAAGAACTATAGAATTTTAAAGCTATAATAACCTAACATGTGGGCCACCCCCTCATTTTACAGATGAAGAATCAGAGAGATTAAATAACTTTTCAAGGAGATACAATTATTAGTGGCCCAGAAGAACTTAAACCTTAGTTTCCTGACTTTGTGTAGTGCCTCTTACCATTGTGTATCATTTAGGTTTCTAATATAAAAAATTTCACTGACATAGGATTTAAGCTTGCAAGTAACCTAAGAGTCATAACTCCCTAGGCTTCATATGCTTAAATTCATGTTTTAGCTTTCTTGTTCTGTGGAAGTGAGTTAAATAATATGGTTAAGTTAAATAATATGGTTTCCCATATTAATGTATAGGAATTTTAAATAATATGGTTTCCCATATTAATGTATAGGAATTTTAAAAATTCAGATATAATTCACACATCATAGAATCTATTTTTACTCATCCATTTTGAAATCTAAAGTTTAAGCTTAACTTCTATTCACAGTATCCATTTTACTTAGGTAGTGAGTATGTAAACACCCCCACAGAAAAGTTTCTATAATTAAAAGAAGAAACAGAGGATGAGAAAATTTCATCTTCATCCTTAATAGCAATTTGGAGTAGGTATAAAGGCATCTGAGGATGCTCAATGATTTTTTTTTTTTAATGCTTTGAGCCTGAGCCAAGCATGGTGGCCTATGCCTGTAGTCCCAGCTACTCAGGATGCTAAGGCGGAGAGATCCTTGAGCCTAGGAGTTCCAGACAAACTGTAGTGACCTATGATCGCCCCACTGCCCTCCAGTTCTCCTGCCTGGGCAACAGAGTGAGATCGGCTGTCCCATCTCTGGAAAAAACAAAAACAAAACTGTTTGTGTCCCCGCCCCCATGGTGAATAGGGTTTTTATAAGACAAAGTTGGAGAAAGGAGGGATTATAACCATTGAAAAAGACATGGTGTGAATAGAAATGGGAGGGTAATAGAGTCAAAAACTTGACCGTGTAGCGGAAACTTGTATTTTCTAAGCCTAAGTACTCTCCAGGGTAGGACGAAAGTGTGTATGGACTTTTGCATTCACTTAAAACAAAACAGACTTTAAGCAAATACCTGCTATGTACCAAGCCTACAGAGAATAGGGAAATGACTAAGCCAGATCCTCAAGGAGCCCAGTCTGGTGGGGCCTGTGTGTGGAGTAGGGCTGCGGTCTGGGGGTGTCGGAACGAGGAGGGAGGGAACGTGTGGCGTGGGAGTGGAGATGAAAAGGGAAGGTTGAAAACAATATATGGTAGATATTTAGGAATACAGATTTGCACTGGCTTCTATGGCAGAAATCTGCCCCCAAACCTCTTAAAAATTAACCTCATTTGCCAAATTTGGCTAGATATCATAATGCTCGTCTTCTAAAGATGCCCTCTCAAATACGCTTAAAATCCTCCTTCCGCTCCCATCCCCCTGTTTCCCACCACTAGGGCGTCGATCTGGGAAGGGGGCAGGTTGAAAGCTGCACCCACGTTTGCTGCCTCTGCTCTCTGCAGGAAAACAGGAATCCAGAGCTTTGCCGTCGTCATAGCAACCAGGAGTTCTGCGGTCCTCCACCCCGCTCAGACTCCTTTCACTGCCCGCGCCCGCAGGGCCGAGCTGCCGCTCCTCTCGCGAGACTTGCGCGCGCAGCGCCGAGCGACTCCGCGGTGATCTCACCCGAGACTTGGGGGGAGGGAGGAGTGAAGGAGGGGAAGGGATGGGGCGGGGAGGGGAAGGGCTAGCGCTGCGCCGCCGCTGCCGGCAACTTTGTGTTCGAGTTTAGTGCGCGCGTGAGCAAGTGATCCAAAAGTCAGTGTGGCGCCGAGTCCCCGGGAGGAGGGTCCCCGGGGAGGGCCAGGTCGGGGCCCCAGAGGCCGCCCTCCTCAAGCCACTCCATCCCTACCCTCCCTGTGGCTCCCTCCCCATTTCCTTCCCCCACGGTCCTCCCGGGCCTTCCCGCCGCCGTCTGCAGTTACCTGTCCCCTCCCCCCCTCGGCACGCACCTCCCTTCCCCCGCGACCCGCGCCCACCCGGGCCGGTTTCGGACTCCGATCCCCCGCCGCCCCGCACTGGCTTCCTGCGCCGGCCGCCCCTTTGCTCTTTCTCCCGGGGGCAGGCGGGCGGGATGGGGGGCGCTGAGCCTCGGGGGCGGCGCGAGCGGGGGCCTGGGCGCCTAGACAATAGTTGATGCCCGAGGACAGGGCACTCCGCCTTCCACGCCTCCAGGAGCTCAGCCCCCGCCGGCTGCGCGCCAGCCTGCATTCCGGGTCCCCTTGGAGCCAGGCTCGGGACTTGGGCCGATTCCGCCTCCGCCTCCCCCGGACGCCCTCCGTTCGGCGATCGGCGCTCGCCCCGGCCCGGCCTCGCCGCCTGCCGTCCTCCGCAGAGGAGGCGGCGAGTGAGCGCGCGCCGACCGTCTACGCGGTTTCTCTTTCTCCCCAGGGGGAGCGCGCGGCGGACGCGCCCGGGACGCGCGGCTGCACCGGGAGGTCGGGCGGAGCGGTAAGTGGCCCCCGCGCCCCGGGTCCTGGCAGGGGAGCGGGGATGCAAGGCTGCTGACAGCCCCATGCCCTGTTTCGGGCCGGGGCTGGGTCCGGGGCCCGGAGCAGGACACCGGGAGGCCGGTTAAAGTTTGATTTCCGATCTGGTGGCGTGCTGATAGCGCAGCCGGGCGGGGGCGAGTCTCAGCTCCACCGCGCCCGCCGCGCGTGCACGCTCGCACCTCGGAACCCGAATCTGCACAACTGCGCGGCAGGCGCCTCTGCTAGAGGCTGGGAGACCCGCGTCCCCGTCCGAGGGGCTGCGCCCACTCTGCAGCACTCGTGTCCACCGGGCGACCCTTCCCCCTTCGGTCACCTGGGTGAGCGCTTTGCAGGCTGTGCTGGAGGGGACGGGCCGAGTGGTTTGATTGTGGGAAAGGGAGAAGAGCAGCTCGGTGCGGTGCCGGAGGCTGCTTAATTTCTCTCCCCTGGGGGTCTTGGGGGAGTGAAAATTTGGGATGCTCTAACCTGCTTTCCTTGGAGCACGTAAACCTCGAGGGGGCTGGGGAGGCGTGAGGGTGCTGCAAAAAGAACTTTTCCTCCTTCGCCCCATCTGTTTCCAACTTCTCTCCTGACCTTAAAGGAGATTTCTGAGGCTCTTAGATCTCTCCACGGCATTTCTAGGTGGACAAGTAATCGTGTTGGGCAGGTTGAAATTTCATCGGGGCTCACCGTTTGGGAAAGAGATTTGGGAAATGGCTCACTTTCAAGGAAGATATTTAACTGAATTGTTGGCATTCGTTTTCTAAGGGAAGCGTTTGGGGACTGATGGCTCCTAGACTACATTTACCTTATAGATTTTATTTTTCGTAACGAGTAGTTTAGAGGCCCTCTTCACTGAAATTCATACTCTCTGCTAAACGATTATATTTCTAAACTGGAGCTAGTGATGCGATGCAAATTTCAGAGTAGAGGTGTCGACTTTCCTGAGGTTCCAGGTCTATCTGGATAAACTGGGGTTGGCGTTTCCTCTATAAAGCAAACCTTTCATGTTGAAACTCTGACTCAGACTCTTAAAGCCATTGCTTTTATACTGGTACTTTGTGGGAGTTAAGTGTCAACTTTCTCCTGTTTTCTCATATGGAATATTCTTCCAAGGCAAAGATTCTCTGACTGAATCTTTTGGAAAAGTACAAGATGAAGTCCTACAGAATCGCTTCCTGCAGCCAGCTTAGTAACAGTATTTATTTTCTATATAATCCTGTGTTAACGACTTTTGACTTTCACTTTTCTCTTTCATTTTTTGAAAGCTGCAATTAAGCTACCTTTACCAGGATGAAAAAACAGATGATAAGATAATATAGAGCAATGGTAATAGCAATAGTCTCAGCTAAAAGGTTTAAGTAAATCAGTTTATGGTCACTGATGTGTCCACTATTAGATGACATCCCAGTTATTAACTAGAATATTAATATTTAAAAATTTTTTTCCCATCGAATAAATTATTTATACTAAGGCATTAGCAATTAACAGTGCATTTAAAATGACTTGGGTGATGGTTTGCACATAAATGTTTCGAGGCAAAATAAGAGATTTTAGGGGATGAATGGTTTTATGTCACTGACAACTAATTTTCTTATCTCATTAATGCTTAAGTAAAGGACTCTTGAAGTTGACTATCATTAAATTTCTCCAGTTGACTGAGAGAACAAGTTTGGCAAGTGGCTCAAGACAGTCAGTAGGTGTTGCTGTTGTGAGCTTCTCTGCAGTTCCTGGTTCTGCTCCTTGAGTTTGAGTTACAATTCTGGTACAGTGAACTTTTCAAATCTGAAGTATGAGGCAGTAATACTTGTAATTTCACTGTGGGATTATATGGCAAGGTGGACTTGAACTCTTGGTAATAATTCCAAAGCACTTCTCTGAAATTTTACATTGAGATTCATTTAACTCTTTTTTTTGACTATCTTTTAACTAGTATTTTCTAGCTTTTTTATTTACTTTGCATTTGCTTTGAATTAAGTGTATAATTTTGGTGTAGTGCCCCCATCTTGATTTTTTTAAACAACTTTTAAAAAACTGCTTCTAGTAATTTTATTGAAGTCATCGATTGAGGATTGCTTGAGATTAGCAGTTTTGTAGACTTTGGGGGATCTTGGTTGACTGAGTTGAGATGTGTATATGTTCTATCTTAAGTTGCAGTTTGAATTTTTTAGTAAGTGACTGTTTTCTTAAATCTCTGAGGTGTGAAACAGGATCACGGGAAAGTGGAAATGGTTTAAGAGTACAGATTCTTTGAACCTGTCCAATTTAGTCGAAAGTTTGTAATGATTAATGTTAACATGATTAGGTGCCTCTTGTCAGCCCTCACCATTGGATTATCATTTCTATTAGTCCATATCAATGCACAAGGGAAGCATAAATGTCCTGAAGATTTTCAGGTGACATCTCAGATTTGAGCCTTTTGGTTCACTGACCAAATTGAACTTTGCCTGAGAAAGGTCAGTAGACTCATCCTCATGATAAAGAGATAGAACTCTGACAAAGCGTACTTCTTTCTTCCTTTTGGCTCAAATCATGGAAGTTCAAATCTCAAAATAAATTCAGAAAAAGTATTTCTTTTCTCCCATAGCATCCCTATATTCTTAACTTTTTGAGATTTGTGGGAGTCACAAAATATTTATTGAGTGCTGCTATCTGGGAGGTGTGCTGTTGATTTCTTTGATTCCAGTCATGAGCAAAAGAGTGTTCCTGGCCTCATAGAATACTCAGTGAATACATAGTTACTCATTTGTAGTAACCTTCCCTGGTTTGGAGTTATAATACCCTGCCACCTCCGTAAAGGTTTTGCATAGCAGGCAATTATTTTTGAATTTTAACATAACAATTTTGAAATAGTGTAGCCCAGTATTTGTCCTCAGAAGGTCTGGGTTTCAGATTCCTGCTTCCGTTTTCTGGCTGTAAGAGCTTAAAAAATAATTGAACCTCTTTCTGAACTTCACTGCCTTTTTCTGCAGAGATGGGTACAAAACTTGCTTCACAGCTTTGCTATAAAAATTAATGAGAATATATGTATGAAAGTACTTTGTGTACCATAAAGTCTTATTTGCAATTGCATTTGCTTACTTTTTGATAAACAGATACCTGGATTGTTGGAACTGGAAGGGATTTTGAGCATAAATCACTTGGCCCATCTTCCCCAGTTTCCCCTGGGAAACTGAGGCCCAGAATGTTGAAGTGACTTATTGAAGGTTATGGAACTAGTTAATGATCAGGCAGTGATTGGAAGGCAGGTTTCCACATTTAACTGTATTCCTTTGTTTTCTGTGTTTTTTTTTCTCTCTCTCTCTTACAATCTGTTAAAATTTGTTCACTACTTTTTTTCCCTCCACTTAAATGTTCAGTGTTTATTAAATGACTAAAATGAAGAGAAAGAACACTTAAGGAGGAAGCAAACAAAATCTACAGTAAGGTTGAAAACCATGAAAACAACTATGATGTAGTGTTTGGTAACTAAACTTTGGAGTTATTCAAATTACAAAGTTATGGAAAAAGAAATTATGAGTTAGAGTTTCTACATGGTAGAGCCTTTAGGCTTATTTTTTTAAGAAATCTTTATTAATATATACATAATATATTTATATGTTCTTTAGAAAAGCCAAACTCAGTTTATTCTTGTTCCCATTTTCTTTCCCCTTTTTAATCTCATTTCCATTTGCAAAAGACAGAACTTATACGTTCCTTGCTTATGGAACAGTGGCCAACTAAATTTTAAACCTTCTCCCTCAGTGATGTGTAAGGGTTACCAGAGGTTGGGGCCTGGGGGGTCAGTCAGGTGCAGAGATAAATCAGGATCTGTTTTATCTATATATATCTATAAAATGTTGTAGGAACTTCCGTTGAACATGGGACTGATTTATATTGAGCTACTCTCTACCTTGCACTGCAGTAATCTGAGCCAAGAGAGAAGAAACATCTCTGCCAGTTGGGTGACTGCCCTTTAGGTGAGGGATTCTTCTTCCCGGGAGGAATAAACAGTTCAATATTCTTTTTTTTTTTTTTTTTAAAGCCAGTCAAATTTAGCAGTGGGGGGTTGAATACCAACTTTAGTGACACTAATGTTAATAAGTTCTGATAACCCACTACCATCTGACCAGCCATCAGTACGATATTCTGTCAGTGCTCACACAGAAGTTTGGGTCTTGTTCTACATATGGGATTCTGTGACACACCGGTGTTCCACTATCACTTGAGATTGACAATCCAACCTCCTATCCACTATACTTCTACTTCTTTGGTATGGGGAATAAATTGGCTGCATTTAATTTTTGCTTTTAGTTTTTTTCTCTCGAGCTAATTAAAAACAAAAACAAAACCCACACACTGTGTGACACTTCATTTTCCAAAGGTTATATATGAGTTAATTATTTTTAGACAATAGCTCATTTATTCTTTCGGTGGGCTTTTGATGGGCTCTGGAATGAGTCATAGAGGCTTGCAGGGATTCCCTTGCCTCTGGATCTCTTAAACACAGATGATTTGAGTGAGTGACGGAATAACACAGTGTGATTAGCTTTGTGATCATCAGGGTTCGGAAAAACCATCAGGGTGGATCTTTCAAGGGTAGGGGAACCTTTGCCAGTCCACGTCTGTTTTCTCCTTTTATTCTAGCCTCAAGAGAGAACATAAGTGTTTTCTTAAAGGTCTAGAGAGATGACACCAAATGACATGGAGGGATGTCAGGGGTTTCTTTAGCTGCACCTTAGTGAGTAGCAGTGTGTTGGGGGGTGTGCCACAAAGTCAGGCGAAGCCATTTCTCTTTGCCTCTGGAGGTCTGAGATGAGAATTTTCAGCCTGTAGATTTCTGATTTGTTGCTTGTCATGTTACACTAGGTTCTCCCTCTAATTAGTAATGTAGGATGTCTAACTTTAAATTGTGGGAAACAGGCAATTACATAATGTTAGATTTCCCTTTTGCCTTTCAGGAAAGGCAGGAGAATGTATGCTTGTTGCCATGCCGGCTTGGGGAGGAAGAGTTGCTGGCTTGCATAACTAGGGGTTACTCAAAGGCAACTTGAGCAGACAGGACAGCCAGCCCTGCTGCCATTGGATTCCTTTTTTCCTCTCTCCTTCTGTAGGGCAGATCTAGGTTAAATGAATTTCACAGACATGAAAGTTTATTTTGGTTCTTCCTCTTCTCTTTCTACTTTTTCCATAAAACCTTTTACCAAAGCTATGAGCAGGTACAGTCATTGATTGTTTTTGTGGTTCAGCGTCTTTTATGATGAGTTCTGAGCTGCTCAGAAAAAAGCGATTGAGAAGTAAAAGCAAAGGGCTCTATGTTGAGTGATCATGTTCCTGTCATCAAGACTTAACTGTGATCAGTGTCTTTTACTTTTGCCCCTCTTTTACTTTGGCCCCTATATTATCTTGCTCTAATTAATTCATTTTCTTCATATTCTAACTTATTTGTCTAGATGGGAATTCTAACTTGATATATTGTGAGCTCTTTGCATTTCCTCTAACAGTCTCTAGTTCCCGGAATGGATTGGCCATTTGTTTGTACAGGTTTCTTTTTGGTTCTTGATGTTCTCACAGAAGCAGCTGATAACAGTAGTGTCCCATGCCTTCAAGAAGAGACAATCTACTGATGAGGTGCCTATAAGATAGATAACTATAAATTAACAGGATTTTCTGAATTTTCACCAAATTTGACTTGTATTTCTTGCTTCATCTGTGCTGTGTGTACCTAGGGAAAAAAAAGGAAAGTGTTTTCCCATATTCTCGCAAGAAGCACAGGGCTGTGACTTGTCTGCATCAGACTGTCTTTTGAAGACTTTTCAAAAACATGTTCTTGCCCTTGAATTGAGGGTTACTGTGTAGTTGATGTAACTCCTCCCTCTTCCCTAATCATTCTTCTGGATGATCCACTGAAGACCTCAGAAGGTTCTGCCTGTATGCTTTGCCAGAGTCTAACTTAGTGGCTGGTATTTGATGTGTAAAGAGAGTGCTGTGTGTGTGTGTGTGTGTGTGTGTGTATGTGTGTATGTATGTAGGAGGGGTGGGGTTCACTTTGACTCCTAGCTCAGAATGTGCTCTTGGGAAACCCTTTAGGAAGCCTGAATGTGGTTCCTAACCCTTGTTTCCTTTCCAGTTTGAGAAATGCCTGTGGTTCTTCAAAGAGTCTCAGGGTTGTTTTATACTTTTAATTAGGATCTTAGTGCTGATCTTTTGTAATAAGAAACGAGGCATAATAATCACATAAGAAATTAATGTTTCGGTAGATAAATGATAGGTTATAGAGAGCTATAGGATTCACAGAAAAGGGCTTATTAAAAGTTCAAGAACCTCAGCCTAATAATTGCTTTTGGTGGGGTTGTTCTGAAGGCCATTTTCAAGGTGGTGTTTGAAAATAGTGGTTTTCAGTGGTGTGTTTAGGGAAGCAGTGGGTGCTTAGGTAGAGAGGGTGGAGAATCACAGGGAACCCTGGGGCTTTTCTCCTGGGCAGCGTGCTAGATACTGAGGTAGATGGGTGGTTCGAAGAAGCTCAGGTGATTCTGTTATGCCTCTCCCTCACCCAGTTGAAAACACAGAGCTTTTACATCATTTTTAGTTCTGTGCTCAGCAATAAGGTAACTAAGTAGTGGGCTTAAACCAGAAAGCAGCTGACTGGGGATTGTAGAAACTTCCTTTCGGATGGGTGAAAAGGAAAGCCTCAGAATCCTCTGTAGAGTCCCATAGATTAAAAAAGACGACTTGGAAGAGCGCTGGAAATGACCGCCAACAGTTAAAGGGGTCAGGCTGCTTCAGCTCCTACAGTGGAGGTAGAACACGTAAATTCAATTCGGTAACTGTATGTCGGCACTTACTTTCTAAAAAAAATTTTGGTAAAAACATATAAAATTTACCATCTTAACCATTTTTAAGCATGTAACTCAGTAGTGTTAAGTATATTCACCTTGTTGTGAAACAGGTCTCCAGAACTTTTTCATCTTGCAAATCTGAAACTCTGTAAATGTTAAACAATAACTCCTCTTTTCCCCCTCCCCAGCCCCTGGCAGCCACCATTCTACTTTCTGTTTCTATGAATTTGACTACTATAGATGCCTCACAAAAGTGGAATCATATAGTATTTGTCTTTTGTGACTAGCTTATTTCACTTAGCATAATGTCCTCAAGGTTCGTCTGTGTTGTAGCATGTGTCAGAGCTTCCTTTTTAAAAGTTGAATAGTATTCCATTATTTGTATATACCACATTTTGTTTATCTGTGTTTATCTGTGGATGGATGTTGAGTGGCTTCCACTTCTTGGGAATTGTGAGTTTTGTTGCTATGAACATGGTGTGCAGATATCTCTTTAAGACCCTGCTTTTGATGCATACCCAGACGCGAGGTTGCTAGATAATATGGTAATTCTATTTTCAATTTTTTGAGGATCCTCTATACTGTTTTCCACAGTGGTTACACCATGTTACAATCACACCAGCAATTCATAAGGGTTCCAGCTTTTCTACATCCTTACTGATACTTGTTATTTATTTATTTTTATAGTAATGGTTGTAAAGTGATACCTCATTAATGGTTTTGGTTTGCGTTTCTCTGATGATTAATGAAATTGAACATCTTTTCAGTGCTTATTGGCCATTTTTATATCATCTTTAGAGAAATGTTTATTCAAGTCGTCTGCCCATTTTTAAATTGGGTTATTTGATTTTTTTTGTTGTCATTGAGTTATAGTAGTTCTTTATATAGTAATATTCTGGATATTAGCCACTTGTGAGATACATGATTTGCAAATATTTTCTCCTATTCCAGGTTGCCTTTTTACTCTTTCAGTTGTGTTCTTTGATGCACAAAAGTTTTCAAGTTTGATGTAATCCCACTTGTCTATTTTTGCTTTTGTTTACCTGTGCTTTTGGTATCATATGCAATAAATCATTGCCAAGTCCAGTGTCATGGAGCTTTTTCCTTATGTTTTCTAGTTTTAGGTCTTACATTTAAGTCTTTAAGCCATTTTGAATTGCTTTTGTGGTATGGTATAAGATAAAAGTCTAACTTTATTCTTTTGCATTTTGTTTTGTGTATGTGTATATCCTATTTTTCCAACACCATTTGTTGAAGAGACTGTCCATTCCTTATCGATTGGTGTTGGCATACTTGTCAAAGACCATTTGACCGTATATGCATGAGTTTATTTCTGGGCCGTGTATTCTATTCCATTGGTCTCTTTTTCTTTATGCCAGTACCACACTATTTTGATTACTGTTGCTTTATAATATGTTTTGAAATCAGGAAGTGTAAATGGCACTTTTAAATTATGCTGTTCTAGATGTTGAGTAATAAAGAAATGACAAAACAATTCAAAGAATTTTTAATTTTTTTACGGGGACTAGACATGCGTGAAGAATGAGGTGTAAGAATGATTTAAATAGCAAAATGTACGGGGCTATTAATTGGCAAGCAGTATAGGAAAAGCTGTGTGTCTAGCGCTTCTGGTTTACAGTGTGCTTTCACATTAAGTCCATTGGCTTGGGAATCTTCAAAAAGGCAGTGGACCTTGAATTATCATGAAGATTGGATGTATACCTCAGTGAGTACATAGTGCCAGTTGTATCACAGTGATTTAGAGAGGTCTTTAATGAAAGCCTCTAGTAGTAATCTCACGATTTTCAGCTGGATCAGTTATGTCATAAGAACTGTCACTTGTGATTTTTTTTCCTCTTGATACTGTATTGCCTTTCCTATTCTAACCCAGTAGTTTCTGATTTCCTGTATCTGCTCATTGAATAGCAGTGGGCCATGTATACAGGTAGAATATTTAGCCGCAGCACTGTTTTAATTTCTGGATGTGTGAAAAAAAAAAAAAAAACCTAGAGGCTGGGCACGGTGGCTCATGCCTGTAATCCTAGCACTCTGGGAGGCTGAGGCAGGAGGATCACTTGAGGTCAGGCGTTCGAGACCAGCCTGAGCAAGAGTGAGACCCCCGTCTCTACTAAAAATAGAAAACATTAGCCAGGCAACTAAAAAAATTAGAAACCATTAGCCGGGCATGGTGGTACACGCCTGTAGTCCCAGCTACTCAGGAGGCTGAGGCAGGAGGATCACTTGAGCCCAGGAGTTTGAGGTTGCTGTGAGCTAGACTGACACCATGGCATTCTAGCCTGTGGGACAGAGTGAGACTCTGTCTCAACAACAGCAAAAAACCTAGAAAACTAATCTGTGACTGTGTTGTACAGGATGAACTGAAGGGGAGAGATTGGAACAAGAACAGCAAATTTAGTGGCTGCTTTAGCATTAATAAGTAATTTAGGCTACTTAAGACATTTTCTCATCTTCTTAATAAAACTATGGGGATAATTTTGGTTGGGTATATTACTTAAAGGAACATTTGGTAGAATTTCCTCGGAGGAAAAATGTAGTATGCTTGAATATAGTAGGCCTATCATAAAGGTTTGTTTAGTGGTGACTAAATGAATTTGTGTCTGTATGGGTTGGTCTCTAAGGAGTAATTTACTCACATATCCCGTAAGTATTTATTGAATCCCACTATATGCCAGGGGCTGGTGGCTGCTTCTAGTAAACAAAAAAGACATGGTTCTTGCTCTCATGTAACTGTCACTCTTCTAGTGACTTAAGTGGTCCATTTCCATGTTCTTTTCATCTCGTCTGGTTGAATTTTTCTTTTAGTCGAAGGCCACCTGTTTTATTTTTGATGCAAAACAATTGTAGTTATTTATTAGGAAAATAGTTCTATGTTAAGTGTTCTTTATATAGAGAAAGAAATAAACACTATAGAACTGCTTTTTGGTTTCCAAGGAGATAATGTCTTGGCAAAATTTATTTTATCAAGTGCTAAGTAAGAGAACTAACGGAAACTGGCTATAATGCATTTTGTTTAAGGTTTTCCTGATGACCCAGATTTTCAAATCTTTATGTTTTTTCTTTTATCCCCACATCCACTCCAAGAGAATCTAGAAACCTAGTTCTGGCTAATCCTGGATTTTGCTATTAATTGTTGGATCTTGGAAGAGTAATATAACCTTTCTGGATCTTCATTTAGTCATTCATTTGTTCGTTCATTTAATAATTCTTCATTATTCACTTATTATATACCAAATAATCTTTGTAAAAGAGAGGAAGTTGAAGGTTGAATTAAATTTCTTTTGTGACCTGTTAAAATTCTATAAATTTATTATTGTGATTTAGTGAGATTTGGAGCCTTTTGTAAATAGTAGAAATATTTCTGAAAGAACTGAAGAAAGCAATTTAGAATTTTTGTGTTTAACTCTAAAACATTTTAGTGAGAACATTCTATAATGGTGGATAATTTTAGTACTAGTTTCATTCTGTTCTAAAAACAATCAACATTTAAACTCAACTCTGAGAGTTTTTCTTTGTGATTTTGGTAGTAGACAATTCTGAATCTAACCTTTCTGTTGTTATTGGTTAACACCCTAGAAACTTAATTCCTGTTTCGGATGATCGGTATAGGGTTATTGTGGGAGATTTAGAAATGCTTATCACCTCTTCTTCTAGGTGCTCAGTTCCGAATCTTTTAGAGTCCTGGTTTTTGCATGTAGTAGTCTTGAGATATGATAATATCATGTCACTGAATGCATAAGAGTCACACTGAAGATCTGAGTACCTGCACTGTGATAATTAAGCTGGCATTTGCCCAAAATGCCGAATATGTAATATTCAGAACACCTAGTATGATACTTCATGGTTTTATAAAGTGATATTTTCATTTTAATTTATTGTTAGAAATTCAACATGGTATTCATTATACATGAAAAGATTCAGTTATGCAAAGGAAAAATTTAAGAATTTCCTCTCACATGGATTGTTGGGGCTGTTGTAAATCTGGTCTCATTGTCATCAAAGAGCACTGGAAGATTTATTCTAGTCCTGGCTTTATACATACTAGTTGTGTGGCTTTGGCTGTTTTTCTTTCATTTATTAATACTAATCAGCTATATTCATTGAGCAGTTCCATCTAGATGGCAGGTACTGTTCTCATCCTTGGGGTATATCAGTGCACAACTCTAAGTGAGATGGGAAGCCATGGGAGGGTTTTGTAGAAACGGTTTTGATTTGATGTTTTTGAAGGGTGAAACTGTTGTGTAAAGAATAGAATGGGGAGGGGCGCAAAGGTGGAAAGAGGAAGATGTTAGAGGTTTCTAGCAATGCTCTGTAGTGAGATGTGATTGTTGTAGTACCGGTGATGAGAAGTGGCTGGATTCTGGGCATATCTCAAGTGGGGTTAACATGATTCACTGATGGGTGAGATGGTGTGGAATGAGAGAAAGAGTGTAGTCAAGGATGTTTGGCCTGAGCAACTGGAACAACGGAGGTGCCATTGATTGAAGCGGGGCTGCCTGGAGGAGCAGGTTTGGGTGGGGTACTAAGAGTTGATTTGTATGTGTTAGGTATGAGATGCAGGTTGACTTGCAAGTGGAGAAATCAAGTAGGCAGCTGGGCAGGTCTGTCATTATCCATGAGTTTCATTTTTCTCATCTGTGAAATGGGGAAATACCTGCCCTTCTCAGGATTCTTTTTTTTTTTCTCTTTTTTTTT